>JAQIXC010001445.1:0-14707 GCA_034697605.1 Metabelba pulverosa
AGAGAGAGAGTCGAGATAAGAGTACAATTCAAGATTTGTAGAAAAAACTGATTAAATTATATGAAAAAAGATTATTATAATAAATCGCTTTTGTGCGCAAAATTTCGCCATTTTTTGTTAATTTAAAGTTAAGGTTATTTTTATAAGTGGTTGAAAAAAATTAAAAACATTTCCAACGATTGTCTGACTTTGACGGAGAAGTTAATTAGAAATGTTTTCAATTTTCGAAACATAGAAATGCGGATCAAAACTAATTCTTGTAAATAAATGAGTGAAAAGAGGGAAAGAGTCGCTATTCGGGTAACACTAAAAATAATCTCTTCATTAAAAATATTTCGACTCAGAGATAGAGTTCGTAACTAAAGAACTAAAGAATTACGAGAAGAGAGTGAATTGAGACCACATTTAGAGATCATTTTGATTCGGTTTGAGAACATTGCAAACGCTTTATAACGAACTAAAGGAGCGAAAAGAGCTATAAGTGCTATAAGGGCTGAAAGGGCCGAAAGACATGCATCTAATCGGTAAAGCGTTGTCTCGAATCCGAACCGAAACGCTCAGACATGTCATACCCGGAAAACGAGTCGCCGCTCCTTCGGGGCGACGAATGGAGTCGTTCCCAAAAGGAGTAGCGGTTTTTGATGCGAAGGGCCGACGTGCTGAATGTCCTGGGCAACATCCCGCCCTCCGACTCCTGGCGCTCGGCCGCCATTTTCGAACTGAATATCCGGACACAGAATTTGAAACACAGTTTCGGACGATTCGGCTGAGACGGGAGACGACGAAATACGGACTAAATTATCAAATTGTCATTTGAAGAGAAAATCTGCGATTTATTGTTCGCCGAAACGCGAATAACAAATCATTGCAAACGTTTGGCAAAACGGAAAACGTCTTATCGTTTTGTTCACATTTTTCGGTTAAACGATTGCATAAATATATGTCTCGTTTTGTTGTGGTCTGTCGTACGAGTCGATGAAAAATTGTTACGTTTTTCGCAATAAATATATTGCTATAAATTGAGTTTAAGAATGAAAAAAATTGTTTGAAAAGCAAAATATTGGAAATTGAGAAAAACTAGAAAATTGATTGAGACTCTCGCTTGTAAATATGAGCAGTGTCAAATGTGTTGTCGGCTGAGATAGCAGCGAATTCGGTGGATATTGATGAGGGGCTGATCCATACGGTTGATAGCAATGTAAATACGCTAACCGTATCGCAGGTTCAGTTGGTTTGTTCGCAAAAAAGCAAAATTATTTATTTCGACTACTTTTATCAAATCACGTAATGCTTGAGCACTACATTAGACGGAGAGTAATGACGGGAAAAATTGTTGCCTTTCTTCTACTTAATGTTATCGAAATTTGCGCTAATTTTACGTTCGGTTCGTATTTAGACGAAAACAATCGAAACGACGAATTGAAATGATTTTACGTCGAAAATGGCATAACTTGTCGTTTGGCACAACATTCTCATAGAATTAATATTAATAACTGAGTGATCGCACACATGATGTTTGGGCACCGAATGCTTTTTCGCTCCGATTTACAGTCGTGTGCAGTTCGAAGACGTATGGATTAGATAGCGGTGCAGAAGAGGCTGTGTGTGCTGTGGTTGCGAGAGGACATCGCACCAAAATAGATACTTTAAATTTCAAATTTAACTTTCATATACAGTATAACTTGGAAAGCGCTAGACTCGCAAGTCTTGCTCAGTTCAAAAGCATTGGCAGTCTTAAGGACTGCGCGACCGAAACGATTCAACGATTCACTGCTGTCTCTCTCCTCTAAATCCAAAACTGTTTTAAATGCAGAGAAAAAATATATTTTGAGCCAAAAATGTTTAACTAATGAGTTTTAAAATGTTATTCTCCGTCTCCGAGACGATAAACTTCACGCTTTGACGTCTGGTTTTGTTGAATCAAATATGAGTAGAGAATTGAATGAGAAATGCAATATTTGTTTGCAAATTTGCACTGTATGATTTGAGTACTTAATTCGAAACAAACAAATTGATTACTCCTCACATTCGATGGCAAAAATTGAGCCATTCATGTGAGGTATTGCTTCAAACGCACCAGAATTGACAAACATATATGCGAACATATAATTGTGTGGATTTTTACAATGCACAATTTATAATTATACGGTATATCAGTCAATATTTATACTACTGTATTGATAATAGAGGCGAATAAGAACTTATTACTAAATAAAATATTATGAAATCAAACGTTTCGGTGTATGTGTAGTCCGGAGCTTAAGGCACAGTGCGATTGAACGCAGGATTTGCGAGCAATTGTTACACTTGGATATTAATTTAATCAAGTTTAGTACTGTTTAGTAGAGTTTAGTACGAAACTTAGCACAGTGTTGGACTACACAACGAGCGTAATGTCGACTAAGAGAAACAAAAACAACGATTTGATTCTCCACTCAAATAAAAACTACTTTTATTCCGTCGGTCTGTCCGTCTGTTTCATGTGTTTGCAACGAATAGCGAAAATATTAAGTATTTTTACTTATGAATAGTGTATACGAATCGTACGATTGAGAGTGAAATTCGAAGAGAGACCGAGTGTTACGTTCGCTTGGGTTGAGGTATGTTTGCTTTGAGCGCCAGTAAAGTCCGCAGCACTCACTCACTCAATGGCAGAATATTAGACCGGAGTTTGAGTCGGAGTCGGTCTCATACGACGCCCTAACTCTGTGTGAGAGAGAGTCTACTCTCGACTCAACTCAACTGCACTGCGAATTCGATTCGCGTTCACCGCAACCGATATTTTCGATACGATTCCTCTCATTGTAGCGCAAAAATCAATTGCGAGAATAATTTTCTACATTTCTCTTTTGTTTGACATACAATTGATAACTAATTATCATTAGTATAAGTTATTATTCCCATATTTTATCATGGCATTAAGTAATGCGTTTGTAGAATTACTAATGATTATTATTTTTAGGAATTTTTAAAAATAAAATAATAATAAAATATTTTTAAAGAACACAATAATAATAAAGACATAAATAGAGAGAATTCAAACATTTCTTTTGAGACTCGAATTGTTATGAAAATAAAAGTATTGATTGTTTTTAGTTTAGTGTTTAGTCAACGAAAATAATTTCCAGTTTTCCTGCAGTCAGGCTTAAAATCGACGGCATTTCGTGTTTTCAACACAATGTACAACAATTTTTTGTGTTAGGGATACAAAAATGTAAACTTAAAACCTGACTAAATATACTATTATCGATCACTTTTATTATTCTTTATATACATGTACATTTCAGTACACCTTTTAAAGTCTGCTAAATTTAAAAATCTAATAAAAGTAAATTAAATAAATACATTCTACCTTCTATATATGTACAAATTTTAAAAATAAATTATTCATTACATTATTTATTTTTAAATTAAAAAAAAAGTTTAATCAATACCGACTGAAGAGCTGAGGAATTCATGTAAACCCAATATTTGCATAAAAACCTGAGTCTGACAAATGATGCATGGACAAATATTTAAATATTCCTTTTCAATTATATTTAGTTATTTTATCGGGAGAGAGGGGGAGAGGGAGAGGGAGGGAGGGAGGGAGGGAGGGAGAGAGAGAGAGAGAGAGAGAGAGAGAGAGAGAGAGAGAGAGCCTGAGGAAAAGGAATAATATATGTAAAGTAATTTGTATTTATGAATAACAATAGTTTTACAAAAATACTGTAATATTTGAAATTATTAATTTCTAAACAGTGCAATTAGTAAATTTATATATTTGTATATTAAAATTTAGCAAATATAATAAATAAGTTTTCAATAATATAATACATGTAATATATTTTATAACTATTGTTTGCATTTAAAAATATACAAATAAATAAATGTAAATATTCTGAGTTTATTTTAAACTATAAATTATTTTTTTAATTAATAAATTTACAATCAAGTTACTTTCTAAGACTCATTTCAATATCAATGTAATTTATAAAGTTTAAAATCTGTTTGGAATTGTTATTTCTATTTTAATGTTTATTTTGTTTATTTCAAAGTAACTTTAATCATCTTTATTAATATTAATCAAATTATATTTATATAACATAATAATTTTTAAAATGTTAAAATATTAAAAGAAAGCATATCAGAACCTAAAAATATATTCGCATTTGAAATAATTAATAGAATTTAGTATAAATGTTGTTTATAATATAAGCTAAATAACTTTTAAAATAAACTAGAATAATACAATAAACGTGAGAAGCAAAGAGTTTACCCGAGTCTAGTGCTTAATCATTGCTAAATTAATACAATGTAGTGTAGAGTGTTATCAATGATAGAAACGAGAAAAGCTAATTCAAATCGGTTTTGTTGAACTGAATGACTAAAGCAATTGTCGATCAAATCTCGTTTCACGCCATGAAGTCGTAATTTCCTAAATTAATCTCAAATGTTGAGACGAAACGCTAATAATAATAATAATAATAATAATAATAATAATAGTAACAATAATAATCTAAAACTTAGTCTTAAGAATATAATTTAAAACTAAGTTAATAATGATATTCTCGTAAATGAGTTACAGTATTAGTGCAGTTGTTTAGTGCGATATTAGAACAGAGCAGTAAAAGTGCGGATTTTTTTTAACGAAATTCGTGTTTTTATTATGCATTAAATGAATTTGCAAAAACTAATCAATTAATAACTGCAAAGCATATTAAATTATTTTTTATTGCATTAAAATTTAATATTTGAATTTATAAAAATTCGATTAATGAAAAGAAATTGAAAAGTTCAGTGTGTTATTAATAAAAATCTATAACAAATATGGTTTTAATTTATATTTCATATTTGTTCGGATAGTCTGAAGGAATAGAATACAGTTTTGGTTAAGACCTCAAGCGAATGGCCCACAACTTGTAGACTACAAGAGGATACTAAAGAATAGGTTCACAAAAAATTATTTTTTATTTGTGCAGAAATTTTGACAAGAGCTAAAATGAATTTTTAAATCCCTTTCAATTTTTAAAATTTAGTCAAGATAAAACATTCCATTATTTATCAATAGATTTAAAAACTACCCTTATTTCACTGTTTGCTTATTTATTTTGTTTAATCAATAATTTTTTAATTATAAGCATGTTGGAAAAACTACTACAAATTATTTCAGAATTCCACTGAAATTATGTGCCTCTAAATATTTATTATTATTATATAGTTTAAATTTACATTTTTAAAACAAAATAAATTATTATTATCTTTCGCAACCGTTTTTGAAAAAATATATATTGAATTAAAAAAAAGTAAATTTAAAACTTTAAAACGAAAATAGAAAAACAAAGAATATAATTTAGAAATGAAATGAGCAAATGCTAGCACAATGTTAGCACAAATTACAGCTTAATTTAATAATCCCAATGCAAACTCGGCTGCATTTAAATTTGTGCCAAATTCGTCATAAGAGCTTAAAAGCTTTTTACTTGCTTATTTATGTAATATATTTTTAAACAATTAATTTAATAAAGACTAAGTAAAATGTTATTAAATTATATTATATTAGTATTCAAATAGAATATAATTAAAATGGAATTAAAAATTTATAAAAACAAAATATTTGATCAAATTTCTATATTTTATATAAATATTTAATATCATCCAAATTATAGGATTAAAATTTGTTTGCCATGCTATTCTCAATTGGTAAGACTAAATATTTTAATTAACGTTAGAAAAAATGCAAACCCTATACACCAGTCAAAAGTAATTCGAAGTTATTTTTATTATAAGTCTTTTGCCAAAAATTTTGAATTAAAAAAAACTAGAGATTGTGACAAAAAATGAGACTTAAATCAAATATAGCAACAAATTTGAAATGTTTTAGAACTCATTCTCCTTATACGCTAATTAAGTATTTAAAAATAATACAAATAATTATTTTTTTACACTGAACAACTAAATCTTGACAAATCACACTGTTCGCATTTATACATGTATGCAATTTCTTTTTAGACAATTTATTGGCAAAGACGTAAAAATGTAAAATAATAAGAAATTGAAATGTTGCTTTTAGGAAATGTCTAAATTAGTAGAATTGTTGGCAGTTTTGAGCGCTTTTGATGCGTTCATCGAATCAATTACTATTTCGCCTACTTTTGCAATACCTGTGCGTTGTTTAGGAAATTCGATGCGTTTTGTCGTATCAGACGTTTTATTCCCGAATGAAATCGACGGTCGCTCTCATGCTTTGCAAACTAATGGTCAGAAGAGAACAATTTCTATGGTTTCGAAGTAATATACAGTGCTACACTAAACTATACAGCTCAAATTTTGTCTCAATAAATTTTGTGCTCGCTTTTATTTTGTTATTTTAGACAGCAACAATTTGATAAATCGAGGTTTGACTTCTGAATTAGATTGATATTTGAGCCAAATGATTTTTAGTATGAAACATTATCAAAGTAATTCTCATAGCTATCCAGATGTTTCTTGCTCTTTGCATTAAATATAACTTTAAATAATTACCATTTCTTTCATTTAATCTTAATTTTAATTCTATGCATTTCTCGTTTTAATATCTGAATTACTATTAAAATATTATATACTTGATAAAATATGTTTCGAATTGAACAAAAATGCACAATTTATATTATTCTCTATGTAATTATTCCAATATATATTTTAATTTAGCATGTAATTAAACAATGACATAAAAATCGCATTAATAAAAATAAGAATATAAATAAAAATGCTTTACTTGTTACTTATAAATTTTAATATGGTTTTAATTTTTGAATTTAGTCTATGAATACATTACTAAAAATATGTTAAAGCTTTGTATATTTTAATTGTGCTATTTTAATTATTATAAGTTTATTATTATCATTAAAATTTTGAATACTGAAAAAATATGAAGCAAAATTATATTGAATATAATTAAGAATTGCTGTTATTAATAGAAATCTGTGCGGGGATATTTCTAAAACCGAATTACAAACACTATACTAATTATTCAAGCTATTACAACAAAATACCAATGATTAATACAAATATTCCGAGTCTTATATTCTTTTAACTGAACCTTATCATTCGCAAAAATTCAATTTATTTTCATTAATTGTTTCGGCACGTATTTTAATATTGATAATATAAGAATTTGTGTGCCTGGAGTTTGTAAGTATTCAATTTTAAAACATGCAAATACTCACAAATAAAACCTAACAATAGTATAAATCTGTATCTAATTGTTGAGAATTTCAAAACACAGACGTAATAGCTATTGACTCGACAGCGACTTTGGTCTCAGTGTCACTACATTCAGTACATCAGTTGCATTGAAAATCAGATTTTTGCTGAATTTACTTTTTAATTCTCTTTCTTAAAAATATTTTACCATTCTTATATTTTTGTAGAACATTTTCTTTTATAAATGAAAAAGGAGTAATTTGTAACATATAGCTATTAGTACAATGCTGTATAAACCTCAGCAGACCTTAGAATCTGAGGCTTAGAATATTTGCTTTATTAATACTGTATATTATCTACAGATATAAATTTTTGAAAAAGTAATCAAGGTGCTATCATGTTGCCGCTCTATTATATGACTCAATATTACATTATTAAAATCAAACCTTAATTATGCGATGGGAGGTTCGTCTCAAATAGAATAGCATGATGAAAGTAGCATGCAAAATAAGGCTTTGTCTCAGCTACAAATAGCGTAGTTACGTGTCGACAGTCTCGACTCGTGTGAGATGAGCCGCACTGTCTCACCAACGCTAGGCTCGGAAACACTCGGCTGTTTGTCCTAACATTAGCCGACAATTGCAATCATAAATCAAATTTGAAAACACAAACACAAACACCGATTGCGAGACAAGGACTTTGCAAACACTCGTCGTTTCTAATCTTCAAATCTTATATTTGCAAAAATGCTCGAAACAAAAACGCATTTTCCACATATACTTAAACAAAAACAGCGCTAATATGAACAAAATTGTTGTTTAATCATCTAGTCAAAATAATAACCAGTGTAAAATAATAAGCATAAACTGAACAGAAAGCGAGTAATCCGAATGTCGCTCAGACTAAGTGCACAACTATTTACGCATCTATTCTAAGGACGTATCGCAACGTCTTCTCAAACAAAATCAGGTTTTCATTAGATCTGAAAAAATGATTAATTTTTTCCTTCATTTTAGTCTTTGATTGAGAATAACAATCGAAACCATACATACGCATAGAAGTGAATTTACAGTTTAAAATGGCAAATGTTTGATTGTTGAATTTACGCAAATTATAGCAATTATTCCACATTCAAGCATTCTTTATTGCAAAACATATTCGAAAATATATTCTTTGTTTGTTATTAATTGCGAATCTGTTTGATATCCGGAATAAATAAATTAAAAAACTAATTAATATAAATTGAATTGAATTAAGAGTCTCAGCCTCTCATTCATTAGTGCACTAAAGGTATTGATGAGAAATATTGAACGTTTGTTGCCTTAATGTATAGACTGTAGAAATAGTCAGTAGACTGTAGTGTACTGTACAGTACAGTAGAGTAAAAATTTTATACACAAAACAGCAAAGACTAACAAAAGGAATGTTGTGTTAAGAGTTGACTCAATTATATAACTCAAGGCTAAGACTGTTTGGTAGAGTCGTTCGAAAATTATAGATAAAATTCGATGAAAGTATAAAAACAAGAAAATGTTGATTAAACTGTTTTTAGTTAGTCTGTATTCCGGCTATATTTACAATTTTTTAAATATCAAATTTAATTTAATTTAATTCTATATTAAAAGATGTTTGGCTTAATTTTTACACAAATGTGATATGCGCAATACTTTAAACCTTTCAGGCGTAAATTAAAGTAAATTGGCAAATTTATAAAATTTTAAATAAAATAAATTGAAAAACAAATTTCTAAATTATGGTAAATGTTATTTTACGGCACTCCTAATTTAACTTTTACATTTTATTTTAATTTTGTAAAAGCATAACGTAACAAAATTAATACACTTTAAATATAAAATAAAACTAGCGTAATAATTAGTTGCACGGTTGTTTTTATTTTAATTAAATATTATAAACATGTTTTAAAACTGTATTCATAATTAATTAAAGCAATATTTAAGATTGTACATGCTGTTAAAATATTCATATGCTGTTCATATAATATCGCTGTTTCGCTTCATAACATTGCTTTTGCAATAATATTAAATAAGAATTAATTTTATCGACAAAACGTCAATTACAGTAAATTGCAATTCTATTAACCGTAAAATACTCGAATAATAATTAAATTCGTTTCTAATATATAGTACAGTAGTAATAAATTCAAATATAATACCTTATATTTAAAAATAATACATAATGTACATATAATTTCTTATGAAAACGTCTTTCCAATCAATTATAATACGATTGATGGGTAAATCGGTTAATAAATCGAATTCACGCACTACTGGTTCCGGTTTAGCCAAAACTTGCTATTTTCCAAACGCTAGGCTCAGGTCTAGACTGAAATGGTTGTGAAAAATGATCCAAACATTTGTCTATTCGCAGCCGATATTGATATTCGAGAAATACATTTTATACAGTAGTTGAGCAAAATTTTTAAATATTATACTTCAAAAACAGTAAACATTTTAAGTGCAGTATTTTCTAAGAATATAACTCTTTTTCGGAATCAAGTCATCAAATTTATACTTGGAATTATAGCAATAAACCATCATGCGATTAGATGTTCTACAACAAGATTATATCGGAAACGCGAACAAACAATTGGAGACATTTTGCGCTATTAGTAAAATTGGAGAAATGTTTTTGATTGCAAATAAAATGTCATTCAATAAAAATACAATAAATGATTGCTATTTAGAAGAGATTCAAAGCCGAGCCATAACTCAGTGAACGGATGTAAAGCTCGTAAATCGAAAGGTTAAGTAATTTTGCGATTTTGTGATCAGAATTAGATTTCTGGCGATATATGCCATAACTTAACAATATTTTGCAACAAAACTATTCTAATGGGAGAAGAGCTCTCAGTTTTTGCAGTTTTACTCAAAGCACTTGAATTAAAGATTAAAACGCTATAAATCTTTAAAATGTTTGAAAAGCATTTGAATAAAAGAGAGATTTTCGCTATAAAATCTGAGTCAACAGAATGTGTATACTCTGCGTATATTCTGTGTATATTCAGTACGAATTGGAGTGAAATCCGAATTTCGATTCGACAGTACTTTCCTTTCACTCGAACAGCGCTTCGATCCGAATGACGCAAATGAGTGACGCAATTGCAACGACGACCTCAATTCAGACGTCTATTCCCTCCATCCCATCCTCCGGCCCTACCTCACCCACCACTGCTCTCACTACTGCTCTCACTACTGCTCCCAACCAGTGCTGCCAAATTCGACGCATCGGTTCCGCACATCACCCAAACCAGAGCTGCAGTTCTGGCGAAACCGAAAATATCGATTCACTACAGAATTGACTCAATTCTCCACTTTTTTCCTTTCATTTCGCAAACATAGAGAGCACTAAATGCGCGATATATTCGATGTATGAACACAAATGTTATATTATTATTATCATTATATAAATCAACTTTATTTTATTGCAACAAACAATGCCATAAGTTCCAAGATGAATTCGAGATAATTTTAACATTTTAAATTATTTTTTAACTTGAACTTCCATTCTTAAAATTTTATTTAATATCTAACTTATTTAAAAGTAAATTCATGGCTATATTTACTAATTATAATTTAATAGATCTAATTTTTTATTTATGATAATTTAGTCTATTATTGATCAAGCATATTGTCAAGCAGAAACAGTTTATAATTAATTTACAAAAATAACTAAACTATTCAATGGAAATATTCATCCGAGTATCATTAATAAAATTAAGACGTTTATATAAATTAAGACGTGCATGCTAGTTCTATTAGAGTAGTTTTGCTTTAATATACAGTATATAAAATTAACAATTAATTAAATTTAATAAATTTACTTGATAAACATGCATGTATAAATTTAACTAAATAAAACTTGCATGTATAGAAGATATCAGTCTTTACTAAAATGTTCTTTGATTCATGTATAAATTTACATAAATATGACAAAATTGTATTATATGTGAAAATATTTACAAAATTTATATTTTACCAAGTATATTAGCATAATGTAAGGTTAGAATAAGTATTAAATACAAAATTATATAATTTTAGAACAATATTTACATAATAAATAGCGATATTTTGACGTTTTTCTTAAAATTTGCATTGTTACCCCAATTAAACCAGAGAAGTAAATATCAAATTTTATAACTTTTTAAATTATCTTTCATTTGGTGCACTGCTCATTTTGTTTGTAATGATCGATTAATGTGGGGTCAATACCGATAGATAATATGCATAGCAAAGAGTTGGAAACTCTGCAAAACAGTTCGAAATCGCTTTAATTGGATATTAATTTCGGGAATTCGGGTCTCAGACAGAGAGGCAGTCGGAGGAGAGACAAGGAATGAGTGAATGACTTACGACTCTCCGCTGCCGATCGACGAATGTCTTGACGCAGACTTCGGTGATATCTCGAACTCACTGTCAGAGCGATAGAGAAACGATTCTCTCCGTTGAGGCATATTCTGGAGTATAAGTCCCGACGACGGACTCGCGGCGTCCAGAAGGTTGCGGTTCGGCGACCCGGCGTCGTCCACATCAAAGCTAAACAAATGGCAATACATTTTACGATTAGATTTCAATGCAATTTCGCGTTCATTCAGATTTGAGTTTAAATTATTCGCTAAAAATGAATATCAAATGATTCAACGAAACATTTTGAGCAATAGATCGATAACGAGGCCGAAGATCATTGAAATATCAAATCCATTAGAAGATTAATTCCTAAGAGATATCGAGATTTTAATCACAAAAAATTTTGTTTGAAAAATATGTTTTCGCCGTTTTGTCGATCGAAAAGTCAGAAAATGTTTTTCAATTCATTAACACAATTATATGCAAATCCCAAATGGATTAGTCGGCACTCGAATCGCTTTCCTTTTATAATATGAATCCGTTTTGATATGTTTTATAAAATGCATAATTTTTGTGTCGTTTAAAAATAAAATTTTTAACTAACTTATGCCAAATACTAATGACGAACATTTGAAAAAAATGCCAAATAGTTTGTAAAAATTGCATCAAAAGAAATAATTTATAGTTTAGTTAAATGATGAAACTCTGTCTCTAAACCTATTACTCGAATGTAATTTTCGAGTCGTACGGAAAGTAATAAAATGCAGTATATTTTAAATTTATCATACTGTATTGTATAAACGCTATTTTTATTCTTTTTTAGAAAACGTAAATTTATTTATAAATAAAAATTATTTGATATTTTAAGACAATTTGATAAACTGAACAGTATGTTTAAATAAATAATAAATCAAAGTATAAAGCACAAATTTGCGATATAAATGAAATTGTTAATATATCATGTTTTAAAAATTTAAGACAATTTTATTGCTATTGTCAACACATATTGCATGTGTAAACTCAATATAAAAGACAATTTCTATAAATTGAGTTATTTTATCGTATAAATTTTATTTTCTTCAGTACTGACCAATTCAACATAGCTATTAACAATGCCAAACACTAATACAGAATTATGTTGTACAGTAAATATCAAGCTAAAATATTTTCTGGTAACATCATACTAACTTCATTTGTAGTAATCGTAAGAATAATTTAATTAAAATAATTTGTACTGTAATTAAATTAAAACTATTAATAAAAATATTAATTACAAAATATAATTTTAATCCGAGTTATACAGTATAAATACCAAAAATAAGTTGATAGTAATTTCAATTTTCATTAATAAATCATAAATGATTTATTGGATAATTTATGAAAATTGCAAAATTTGCTTAAAATTATAGTAATCTTTAGTGAAACATCACAAAAAAATAAATTATCGATTGAATGGATTTAAATGACGTTAACATGACACAATTATTATGAATATAAACACTTTTTAAGAATTATATTAGTCTAGAAACTTTAAAAAGGCAAAAGAGGACCAAAAATGTTTAAGTTTAAGAGCTTGCTAATATCTTGCTATTCATTTTAAAAATATGTTTACTGCAATACATAAATAAGTATTTTCAAAAGTTCGTGGTAATTTTAGGAGTCAAATGTACATATTATTAAGGAAAGCGCTTAAAATTGGTGTAGGCGCCAGTTGGAATAATGTATCAGGGTAGATCTTCTAACGAGCCATTTTATGATAGGTTTTAAATGTAAAACTTTATCGACTGATTAACTCTCTGTTATTACGCGTGAAATGCTTGCGAAGACGTGTTTGGAAAACATGAATCGCTGGCCAACCGATGCGGGCAATGGTTCTCAACTCTCTTCACATAACTTTAACTTTCAAATATATACATTAAGCAGGGTGACAAATTCTCAATACACACAATTTATATTTCCATCATTTTTATACATGAAAAGTACTTATCAAAAAGTTTTTATACCACTATCATGTAAATAATTGAATATTTTAAAGTTCTAATGTTTGTTTACCTTAAGTAAAATTATAATATGAAATCACGTAATACCTATAAAACTCAATAAGATACATTTAGTTTGTTATACATCTAAAATATGAATTAACAAAATTTTAAAAAAAGAGAAATACCGTGTACAATTTTAAAATTACTTTGAAACCATAGAAATAATAGCGAGACATGTGTTCAGTCGAGCGCTTCTCGTATTTCAATTGAAAAATGAATTTTATTTCTTCTTAGCTCTCAATAAGTTGACGCCAACTGAGGCTAAAAAGATTTTCCGGAACTACAGTCGCAAACAATTCTACAACTATTAGGTACTCGAAAAATGTGATGAATTTCAGTATTTTGTCTGTCATTGCTTGCCATCATTTATTATTGTCAAATGGTTATTTATATCAGACATTTATTAAATTAATACATTGACTAAACTTGGCGTAGCTATGACCTTATTTTCGCCAAATACTCAGTTTAAAAACATTTTAATTAAAATAAGATTTAATAAACATTGTGTCAAAATAGGCTAATAAACAATATTTTGTTCCATAATTTATAATAAAGATTTTCAACAAATCGTAAAAATAATAATTAGTTAAAATACTATTGTTATTAAATATAAGGTAATATCAATTATGAAAATAATAATTCCATGTAAAATTTTACATATTTGGATTAATTTTAAAAAACAATTGACTAAATATAAGTGCTAAAATTTCAAACAAATTCTTTCCTAACGATTTGATTTATTAAGAGCAGATTAACTAAAATTATCAAGCTGCTCTGACAACAAAATTGGCTAAGTCCAAGTCAATTGAGAATTTAGATTAAGTGCATAGTTCAGCTCAATAAATGACCATGCATTTATTTTCAATTCAAACATAATCACTATTTATTGCTGTGACAGTCAAGTTAGAATAATTGCAAAGTAAATCTATTTCATCAATAATATTTAATTGAAAACCTTTATATCAAACGTTTACTACATATTAAAAGTTCTGAATTTTCTTGATTAAATAATAAAATTATGATTACATAACATTATATTTCCGATTCCTGACTAAACGATAATAGATACAACAAATATTTCTTAACAAAAATTGTTTTAGGAGACATGGGGTCAGCAAACCTTCCAATATTTTGTAG
>JAQIXC010001446.1:0-14704 GCA_034697605.1 Metabelba pulverosa
GTGGCAATGAAGTCAGAAAGGGATCAAATAGTCGATCGAATGAATGCATTTTCAGCCCCGCATTACAAAG
This sequence comes from Metabelba pulverosa, assembly GCA_034697605.1. Taxonomy (NCBI): domain Eukaryota; kingdom Metazoa; phylum Arthropoda; class Arachnida; order Sarcoptiformes; family Damaeidae; genus Metabelba; species Metabelba pulverosa. The sequence continues at coordinate 71 of JAQIXC010001446.1, forward strand.
ATCTGTGCAATCTTAACACCACATATAGCAAATGTAAGTTATAGTGATATTTATTTACTAGTATAGAGTAATGCTGGTTAAATTAAAATCGAAACAATTGTTCAAAATTGAAATGCATTGAAATGTTCAGCGTTTGTAAAATATGGCAAATGTTTGAATCAGACGATTGAGAACCAAATGAAATGTCGGAATAAGTACCGAATTTTGATTCAAAACAAAAGCGAATTACTTAAAGCGGTCGGCTTCTCGCAAAATATCACCAGGCTAGAACGCAATGAGAAAATTCGACAAATTTGCTGGTAATATCGAGCTTTACAATCATAAAAACATGCTAGTATAATATTAAGCAATTACATCGCAATCAAACAGCTGGTGGTCTGAATACCAGAGCTGTTTGGTTAAGGCAGTGGTCTATCATTGCGGCGAAAGTGCGGCCATTTTGGCAAACGAAGAGTTCCACAAATCGTTTACGAGTAGCGCCACATCGAAGGTCTTGACGTATAGGGCGTGTCTGCCGACGGACAACACATACCGATATCCGGTCTGTTTTCTCGACCGTTCACTCGACCCGAACTCTTTGGGCGCGACTTTCGCCGACAGCGAACTCGACGTCGAGGAGAACAGCAGGAAAAAGGACATTCAGAATATGATGGAACCGAACAGCAGTCACACCGAACCGCCGGAGCTTAACGTTCAGGAATTAAATTCACCCGCTCTCTCCCTACGCGCCCCAATTACCATGGCGATTACTTTAATAGCACTGTCTATTTTGAATACATATTTTTCAAATTAAATTTATTAAAATATTTACTCAAAGTTTTATTAAATTAAATCTAATCCTTATTATACGAAAACATTAACAGTTGTTTGCATTGATAACTGATTTAATCGATTTAATTGGTTTTGCTATCAAAATATAAGCCGATATTAGAAGTAGTCTTCAGTGCTATTCGAGTAGAAATTCTTCAACCATTTGGTTGAACTGTTTGTAGAACTCCTGATGAATATCGTGCGAACCCTTACTAAACCGGTGGAGACGTACGTCAGATATCTGGCTCACTATGTAGTTCGGGTGCTCGAGAGCGACGAATGGGTCGTTGTCGCCGTGCAGTACAAATGTCGGGCAGCGGATCAGTTTGACCTCATCTTTGCAAATATCGCCTAATGTCTGGTAGTGTTCGATCAGTATTTGCCACAACGACTGCAATTGGTTGCCGTAGACCTTCTCGAAGGCCTGGCGAAGGCTAGGACTCCAAACATTGATATTGCCGGTTGTCCTCATAGCCCGTCGACAGGCGTCGGTGTTGTACGTTAACGACCCCCAAATCACCAGTTTATTCACCGCCGACTGATACTTGATTGCCATTAGGAGAGCCGTCTTCACACAAACCGCCGATTCAAACAATACTTTGGATTAGTTTAAGGAATGCGAATAAATTGCTAATATTGTGCAAACCTTCGCGCCGTCACTCCATCCGAGCACTGAATATGAATTGTAGCCTAACTTCTGTGACATTAAGAAATTTAATGCAATTTACACTAATGTGTGTAACAAGTATTTTTGCCGTACAAACCGCCATAAGTTTTGCCGCCAAATGCGCGTCGTTTTTGTATAAGTCTTGACAATATTGTCTGTCCGGCGGTCTACTGAAGCCATGCCCGGGTGGGTCCCAGGCTATCATGGTGAATTCGGACCGATTCAGGCCGCGATCTTCGCTCAATTGAATACTGAAATCGGTTTGACTCGTACCTCATTTTTTACCCAAAATATCATTTAATTTATTTTTTTAATATTAGTTAATAGACAAGTGATAGAATACCTAAACCACCAGGACACAATAGCAATATTTCCGGTCCACTACCCACTTTTTCATAATGTATATTTAATCCATCAACTTCGATTAATTGACCAAGCATTTCTTCCTCACTTAACTGCACTTATCAATTAAATAATTGTATTATTCGATATCTCGTTTTAATACAAATTTATTATTTTAAAAACTAATAAAAAAATTTTGTCTTAAATCTAACACTTTTGGAAATAAACTTAAAATCTAAAACATCAAAATGGAGAAATCTAAATTAAGATAATAGACAATATTTTTTCATATTTTTCCTTAATTTAGAACTATCCAGAAGCTACTGTTTAAATTTTAAGCATAACCTGTTTGAAACATTAATTGTAACCTTCGATAGTAAATGCATAACGTAAAACAACAGTCACAAATTGATTTGTAGTATTTTTGAATTGTAAGAAAACTATTATACAGTTTTGAATATGAAAAACATGCGATTGTTTATCGGTTCAATGATCCGGAATGAATTGGAGAATTTCGAGCAAGGTCGGTGCAGGTTAGTTGCAAAAAGGTTTACACAAATGTCTATCAATTTACGCAAAACATGAACAATATACTTATATATACCAGACTAATATATGTCGTGAATATATTTTTAATTTTAAAAATAAATTAAAATAGCATTTATATTAATATAAAAAATAAAAACCTTTATTGTATGCTAACTATAACAATAGAACTACCATTTAAAATAAATTTAATTTTTATATTAATATAGTTTTGAATATTTCTAATCTGTGTCAATTTTATTATTATTATTATTATATATTTAAATTATATATTTTACTTACATTCTTAATTAAATATTGTATAAACTAATACAATATCTTGTCCTGTAAATAAAATCAACAAAAATAGCTGCAAATTTACACGGTATATAATTGTCACTGTAATTGTAACTATTTGTGTATAAAATTATTGCTAGGAAACTTGCAATGATAAAATAAAAATCTATTTATAATTACAATCAGAAAAAATTTACGGCAAATTACCTGAGATAAGCTTAATTATTTAGATTAAAATTTAGTCAAACTTAAATTTAAAGCAAATTTTTGAAAATAAATCTGTACAAATAATTGTGTTACTGCACCCAAGCAAATATGGTTTTTATAATTAACTATGGCGTATAATCATAAAATGCAAAAGTAATAATTAGTTCATTTTTTAAACTTATGGTTTATTTTAAAAATATTATCAAAACATAGTTTCAAATGTTTTACATATTGTATAGTTATTATTCAAAATTAAAAAATACTTTCGCAATGAACTTTCACTGAGCAAAAGTAGCACTATTATTACTTATTATATTTTATTTTAATTAACAAGATAATTGACTTTTACAATAATTTACAATCTAATTGAAATCAATTATGTTTTTAATAAGCATAACTAAACGTTAATAAGATACCTTATTTCCGTTCAAATTAATACTTGAACCTTAAATCCAATTAAAACACATTAAACTTGATAATACTTATACATTCTTTTAAAAATTGTCAAGTAACATATGAGAGAAATTGTCAGCTTTTTACAATAAAATTTTAATTGATTTGATTCATCTTTAGGTCAGATATAATTGAATTCTTGAAAACAGAAAAATTCTCGGATAAGAAAAAAATAGTCAAAAAATTTCGTACAGTTCGTTAACTTTGTGTTACAAAGCCATCAAATCGCACAGAATTTGAAGAAAAACAATTGAAATCTTAATTAAAGTTTTTTCTCGTTTGAACAAAACGCTAAGATTTTTCTCAATGCATAAAAACACGACATTTCTCATTGATTCGTATTATTCTTAAGTCTATTGTCATTCAGATTAACAACAGATTTACAGTCATTTGTGTTCGTATTCTGTGTTTAATACCGAATAACAGTTAATTTATAAAATCTTAACTGTTCGTTTTTTTATTACACAAGAACATGCAAAGTTAAAGGACAATTTGACGCCTGGAAAATGCTTTTATGAATTAGAAAAAATTATTATTTTGTATAATTAAACTCTTGGCTCAGAGTTTGATCCATAAAAATGCAAATTAGGGTTATTTATACATATTTTGTTTAACTGCCTTTCGGTTTTTGCAATGTTCCTGTGTAATATGTTTTGATATTTAAATTTTATTTTGCACTTAATATCAACAAAGTTTTTGCTTATTTTCTGGTTTTTTGACTGACAGTCAGTTATAATAGTAAACACAACAACGAGTATAAAATCAAATATAAATTCAAATGTATGTTAACATAAATTTATGATCCGCTCGGAGAACAGAAATTGACATTAATTGAAATGTTGACGTTTGAGGAGAGGCTATAAAACACTATAAAATATTATTTCGAAACTCGGCTTCACTTAAATACAAATATAAATTCACTTAAAAATAACACTATTTTAGGCATATTTGTCAATAAAATAAAAATATAAAAATATTTACAATTGGAAGATATTTAGCACTTTTTATAAATTATTATTATTTTGTTAATAAAAAATTATTTAGTTTGAAAAAATGATTTCCAAAATTTTTAATTATTAAAGGGTTGGCAAAAAATGTTTTCAAAAACTAATTGTTTGCGAAGAGATAAGAGTGAAATATAAGTAGTAATTAAATAATTAGTAGAAACACAAGTCATGCAAACTATCAGTTCGTTTGTCTGATTAAGAAGAGGTGTGTTTTGCCATTAATTCGAATATTCTTTGAGATAATTAGTTCAATAAGTATATCGAATTGTGGGCCGACTTGAGGGCAGAAGTGTAACTGAAGTGCACTTTACACTCAAACACGACAACTGTTTTACACAGTTTTCTACACGAAAACGAGTGAAGAGGAAGATCAGGAAAAAACAAAAATCAAGAATAAGTTAAAAGTAATGCAAATTCATAATTAGAAAATGAATTTCAAAACAATCGACTAATCGTAGGCTTCAACAGCTCGTCTGCAGTGGTATTCTTACTTGATTCGGGTCTTTATTATTATCACTGGCCACTTTGGGCGAGTCGTTCTTGAGCAGGTGCTCTTCGTGTAGGGGCGAGTCGCTGGCGGCGTCGGCGTTCTCGGAGCCGCTGGTGATGCGCATCGTCTTCCGCCGCAAACTCATCCAAACGATGAGCAGCAGAACGGCGAACAACGCGACTAAACACACGATTGCGATAATAGTCAGTAGAGTCGCACTCATCGAACGACTGCGCGAGTCGTTGAATATGTCGTATATTATGGAACTGAGTGATGTGGTCAGCGCCGGGCACTGCGTGAAGAAGTTAGCCGGTGCCTGCGTCCAGCTCTCGTCGGCCAGGTCGTCGGCCGTGATGTTGATGGCCGTCGACAGGTTCGTGTAGAACTCGCGGTCGAATAGTATGATCTCGACGTCGCTCATCGAGCCGGCGCTGATCCGCGTCGGCAGTGGTTGCGGCGACTGCGCGAACACTTCCGAATACGGGTTACTCACACACGGCGTCCGATAGCTTACGTTATATATCAGCGAATCTGTATTGCAGTCAAAGCAATGAAAAGTTAGACATTTAATACAATTATCGCTTAAAATAGAAGACATTTATTCAATTAATTTCCGAAAGCCTTGAAAATCGCATTTAGATTACTAAGACTGCAGTTCTAAAAAACTTTTTATATTTTAGATAAATTTCTTTTCTTTTTTATTTTATTTGAATTGTTTTCTATTCTCTGCCAAAAATAGTTGAAGTCGTAAGTGATGGCCAGTAAAGCCATTCAAACCGGTTATACAGTTAGATATCTGCAGCTATTTTAGTGCAGCTACTCATTCACTCAATGCATTCAATGATTTTTTAATGACTTTTTGGATCGCTTTCAGACAACAACAGCAAAACATAAAAAACAAATCATTAATAGATTTTTGTAGAAATAATTTCGTATTTTCTTAGTATAACCCAAACACAATCCGGTGCCGAGATTATGATTAATCGGTTTTTAAACTCAATCCTAATCTGCATTAATGTTTGGGATATTATAAAATGGAAACCAAAACATCGAAATCGTAATCGGAATCAACACTAGCCCTGAATGAAGTAAGCGTTTTGGCCGATGACCCCGAAGGCCGCGTCCAGTGACCTCTTGAAGTTGAAGTTCATGGTTGCGAAGTAGTTGTCGGACGTGGAGCAGGCGTCGAGACTGCACCGGGCGATTCGGTTGGGCTCGTTCCACGACCCGGCGTCCGTCCCGTTCTCACCCCATTCCCCAATGTTGTAGTCCATTGTCAGCCATTCCTCTTCATCGCTGCCTCTGATATGCCTTTTCTGCAAACATTTGAATTTTAAATATATTCTAATTAAATGTGAGAAGTAATGGGTTAGTTCTCAGAACAATCTTCACTAAATAAATCACAAAAATACACCGAATTGTGAAATCTATGTAATCATATCTACTAATCCGAGTGATAAGTTAGCCTAACTTAGCAAGGGCGTATCTTGTTAATTGATATTTCTAAATGCTTCAAATTAATCTTTTCCATCTTTTGCTTTAATATCCTAAACAAATGTGTTATTTATTTAGCTAATTGAGACGCCTCATGAAGGCGGGTGTGTGAATCGAAACTTAAAATCTACAGTGTAATTACACTCTACATGGTTCATTCAGGGGTTAGTTGATAAACTAAGTAATTTCTAGCTATAATTTCGGGCACATAAAAGGATCCAAATATTTTTGGCTAAAATAAAGATCATTTGATTGCCGAGGGATGTGGTTATTTGGCTGCGGGATATTTTGCAAAAATAGTCAAGTTATTTTGATTAACAATGCTCCCTTTCACAACTCTCACACTTATAAATAACTATCAAGAAATGGTAATTTCAAAACAATTTATAAAATTATTCCGAGTTTATTAAATACCTATTCATTAATGTCTCCATCAGTAAAATGAGATTAATTTCAAACCCAAACGATTAAAATAGTTTTTCCTTGAGTTACAAATACGAGTTAAGCTAAATTAGCATTAATATCTAACGATTATACTGTAAACAGCTTAAAACAAAATTAATAACAAGTCTGGAGTAACATAGATCACAAATTTTTCCATTTGAAACGACCTTATAACCTTGAGCATGTTTGATTTTCAGACTTTCAATACAAGAAATTCAACAAACTATTTTATTCATGTCGATATATTGGTGCTAAAGCAAAACAAATAATAAGTTAAACGCGAATTTCGATATCATGTTGAAATTTTACTTTAGGTGAAAGAGCCGGATGAAAGGAAAATTAAAGTTGTTGTTAGCAAACAATTCGAAACTTAGCCCTTAATTCGCTATTGTATTAAATTAATACGTTATTGTTCAGACAAGTGTAACTAAATATAATTAATTTTAAAGTTTTATATTTCCTTTAAACTCATAATCAAAGCTCTAATTTAATTTTGAGCCAAAAAATTGTTTTTCCAATTCTAACGGAAAGACATAAATTTCGGTTCAATTAAAAGCTGGCGTCGAATAGAGGCAACGATTGGCACAGATTTTCAGGCATTGGTAATAGAAATGCAGTTAATTGTTGTCATCGATAATACAAATATCGAAATGGAAATATTCCGACTCTTATTGTAGTGCCGGTGCTTAGTTGCCACTAAATTCATATCAATTATTAATACTGTATAATTACAAAAAAGCTGCCAAATTATTTTTCCGCATTAATTGAAATGTCTTTTTGATTGAATTAATTCATTTGTAGGAAAAATAACAAAAAACAAGACTTAGTTCTCGTTTAATATGTTTATAAATAGATATTAATCAACGACTGAAATAACAAATATTAAAAAATTATTAGATATTAGATAAACAGAAATACAGAATGAGTTCTGATGTTATGAACAAAAACAAAAACCCCGGATATGAGGCATAATTCGACTGGAAAGTAACATGTTTGTGTTTGCACAGAACTTAGGCCTACACATCAAACAATCCTTTGCGAGAATTTCATACTTTATTCACATTTTCTGAAATAACGATTAAATTTCTTAATAATTAGTCAGACATTAATAAACTTAAAATAACAAAAATAAAAAATAAATAACATGCTTAACTATTCATCAGAAGTTACCAATCAAGGTCTGACAATAAAAAGGTGAGGTATAAAAAGAGGAACAACAAAAATCCGATTGTCTGGGTTAAGTGAAAACAGAAACAAAAACTTCCACTGCATTAGCCATGCATTTTAATCAGTAATGTATTCATTAAAAAAAGTTTCATGACAAAATGCCAAATGAATAAAGAGATGAGTGCATTGGAAAACGTCGTCACTCGTGAGGTGAACCCACCCGCCCCTCCACGACCCGAACGACTATCGCACTAATTATTTGATCGACAGATCACTCACTTGAATGAGTAGCAGAACGTACTGTCCATTACTGCAACGACGCGTGTCTTTGATGAGCGCGACGTCGGGCGCGAACCCGAACGGCAACTGCAGCGCACTGTCGCTCGTCGGCAAATCGCTGGTCTCGTTGACGAACCAGTAGTGTCGGCCACTACTCACGAAATAGCGTTCGACGCCGTCGAGGAATATGACTCTTTCGATGGCCGTTACGGGACTCCCGTAACATATGTCCGGTGTATCACAATTGGCGTAATTCAGTACTAATGATGATATGAAGACTAACTGCAGTTGAAATCGGATGCAAAACATTTCGATTCGTTAAGATTGAGTCGACAATCGATTAAATAATCCGAGAGATGATCGATAGGTACGACTCGTTTGCATTCATTACAATCCAAACGGGAGGCAGAAGTCGATTATTTACATTCAAACTTCAAATGCAAATAAAGTTTTTTGATTCAAATCTCTTGCGATGAGAAAAATGCAAAACTTGTCGTTTGTTTGAATTGAGATAACGTTTTCGATTAATTCTCGACAGCTTTCAGTCCAATCTCGATAAATCCAAAACAAAGTGATTAAACTTTTGCGTTTCGATTTAATTCACAATTAATAAATGAAGAGATGAATTGCAATCATATTTTCTCTCCTCTTCTGCACATTTTTCAAACGCTAATGAAAATCCGTTATTAATAAGAAATATTTTGCAGTTTTTAACAGACGTTATGAACAAAAACAGCAAAAAACAGACAAAAATCAAATGAAGAATAGGATATAATTACTTGGGTAATTAATAGGTAAAAACAACGGGGAAAACGAGATAGATAGATAATAATTTGGATCACTTGATATATCACTGCAATCGGTGAAACAGCAAAACTAAAACATAAAATAATTTTTTGGCGAACATCGCGCAAAAACTCCGAAACAACTCCTGAACTGCGAATAAAGTTTTAGGCGGTATTGGCCTCAAAACAACACACAACTCGACTCGACTCCAGTGCTAATCACACGGGTAGCTGCAATACCTGCGCCCGTCTTATCGACTGGTGTTTCAGGTCTCGTCTCAGCGCAAACTTTTCTGCAGAAAACGTTGCGTTTGAAAGCCAGAGCCAAACGAATTAAACGAATAAGCGATGAGTTAATGGCGTAACGCAATCGACTGAAACGAGTTGTTCAACAGTTTTTGAACTGCACTTCGGCTCAGATGAGAGCAAAACTGGTTTTTTCCTCGCATTCGCCCAAACACTGGCTAAGCAACGGCTCGGCCCTAAACACACACATAGATCGACGCGAACTCGACTCTGGCTTAGCCTAACTACTGCTCACTCGTCTAACCGCCTGTTCTGTCTGTTCTCGTCGACAGAGGATTCACTTATAATTTCCTCAGTCGGGGGTTTAGGGGGTTTAGGGGTTTAGGCAATACTTTATATATCGTTAGTTAACGCGAAGTCGTTTCCAGTCGTCTCTGTTTAACGACTAGTTTAGGGTTTGCACTCGTATTGTATTCTCGCGGCAAATATGATGTGCCACTCAATGCGCCTTTCAATGAGCATTGAATGCACATTCAAGCACCAGTACCTTTCACTCTGACCTAACAGCCCAAAACTAAACTCCTCTCCCCATTGCCTCGAAAACTCCTAAACTGCTGAACACCTAAAGCCGACTGTTTTGCAGCGCAGGCACACATTCTAGCGCTCAAACCGATCCCTTCGACTCGTTCTTCTGTTGAAATAAGTTATTATCAAAAAGTTTTTCCACAAATTTTAGTCTTTATTTTCTGCTGTCGTTCCGGTCGACGAAATTAAATACAAAATACTTAGAAAATCGTATTTAAAAATTGTAGTCATTATATGTTTGCGACTCATATTGTTCGGTAGTTTCAGGCAGTAGTTTCAATATAGCGTGTGTGCAGGTAGTCGTAAATTTATACTGTGTACGGTAGTTGTTGTTAAGTTAGGAAAACATAGCAAAACACAAAAAGTTTTAATGAATCCATTATATTATTATGAATGTAAGTCAAGGCAAATAATAGATAGATATTAGGAATATTAAAAATACTAGTGTTTTAGACAATTATATTTCAAAACTAACAAAAATATATATTGTGTATATAATAATGCATTGCATTAAAATTAATATTGTGTATACCTTAGTATGCATTTAAGAGTAATAAATATTTTAAAATTTTAAGTCAATTATATTTATATTATTATTAATGCAATATTGCCTTCGGGTGCAAAACACGACCAAAAAAAAAGGAAAAAAACATTCATTGCTATTCTCTCTATCAGGTACAAAGTTTTTTCCTTAAAATATAACTCAAAATTACAATTGCATTGATATGCAAAAAAAAGTCTGAGAATTACAGTAAGGGGTCCCAAAAAGTAAATTTTGCCAAACATAAGATTAGCCTAATGATTAGATGCGAGATAAGCAAGGCAAATTCTTCTCAGCGCCTAATGTCAGGTCACGCAAAACGTCGTTTTCTATTATTATTATACGATATTCACCGATGGAATCGACTGCACAGTTACGACCGCAGAATATTTTATACCGTTTTTTTGTCTCAACCGATTCACAACGGTGTATCGGTATTGTACATTGTATAAACGAGTTATATTTCAAAATTATTAAAATGTAAAATTATTTATACGGTTTATAAAAACTATAAATAACAAACAAATTGCTGTCTGTGTACAGTAATTATTCTTGTGCAAACAATAAATACGATAACAGATTGCTTGTTTTTTCAACACATTTATAACTAACAATTTTGATAGTAATCTTTAAAATCAAGCCGTTTATAAAAAATAAACTGTCTTTCACCCTGCTCAAATTTTTTAGCTCAATAATGGTTTAAATTACTAACATAATATATTATAAATAAATGTCTTTTTCTTGTTTGCAGTGATAAAACAAAATTATGTTTAATTTAAATATATTAATAGTTAAAGTCAATGTACTTTTTCCACAGGTTGTTTAAGCATGTTTTTTATTCTCATTTTTTACCACTAACTTACTAAACTTTGAAACTTTTATTAGATTCAAAAATTTTTATTTTTATTTGACAATAAAAACGAGTTTTCGTTTTGAAATTTTGTTGAATTAAAAATGCGTTAATTCGGTTGACTTTCTCAACAAAATCTATATTTGAATTCAAATCTAATGCCTAAAGACTAGCGATTTTTGGCAATAAGAGTGTGAATTAGGACACGATTTTTGATTAATTATTCTTATTTTTAAATTATCAAGATTACTCCTATCAACAGATGCACGCTGACAAAGGCACACAAACAAAGGCAAAAATACAACTATTAATTAATTACAAAAATATTAGCCTTATTTAATTTTTTTAAATACTGTAAGATAATATTAACTAATTGCTTTTTGGAATTTATTACAATGTATTTAAAATCTATGTTTATTTATAAATTATAGTCCCAAATGATTTAATTGCCTTAAACTTTGTAAATCGATAAGAAAAAGATCAATAATTATTTCTCTTCTATTTATTGTTGTAAACATGAAATTACTTCAATGTTTACACGACTTTTCTTACCTAATCTATCAACAAAATTGCTTCAAAAATAGCATATTTTCAAGTAATTAAATATCTTTGTATATTTTTATTATCTACAGTACAGTATTATATTAACGAAAAAAAAACTGCTGTATTTAATGACTGCAATGACTCATATTAAAAACGAGTATCTATATTGGTAAATTAAGTTTAAATAAACATTAAATGGCATCAACTTCTAAACAGATCAAATCTGTTATTTCAGATTTACAGATAATGTACAGTCATTGACAATTGACTCATTGTGGTGTCAATTAACGCCCGAATCGCTAAATTTGATACAATTCGCGCCGATTTATAACTTTGCAAAAATAAAGACAAATATGTACAGTGTAATAAAACTAATTTCTGATGAGCTTTGGGTTCAGGAAATGGATAAATCTTTCCAAATAAAAACATTTTTTTTTTTCTCATTTTTTATATAAATAAAAAAACAAAAACAGTAAACAAAAAATGATATACAGGTATCAAAAACATGAGTAATAGAAATATTTGTCTCTACAGTGGAAAAGATGTTAATTAGGCCCAAGGCTAACTGGGTTGACTAACGTAAGATTCAACATTGTTGTTTATTCAGAACATATACTTAACTGTTCGGTAGGTGTTTTTTGTTTTTGCACTTGGTAAGTTATAGGAATACTTTAAATTCTAGCGTTTCGTTCAATCAATGGTTATCTTATTTTTTTTTAAAGTAAACGCGTTTTACGGCTAAAGAAAACGATCCTTTCGTTTGCAAACTGAAGGCCAACTCAGTTCGGAACAGAAAACACTTTTTTCAAGTTTTTCAAAATCTATTTCTTCGTACTTTCGATTTGAGGAGTTTTTTCAAAATGATTTTTATTACAGTATTCAACGTATTTCTGATAGCATTTAATGTCATGATATAAGAATTAAATTTAAAATCAATCAAATGTAACATTTTTTCTATTTATACATAACAAAAAAGAAGTCGAAATTCTTATCCAATGAATCAGTATAAATGTTAGGCTAGGCTTCGAAAAATTTTGATTGAAGTAATTGATATTTTTCGTGTTTGAAAAATATTAATATTTTTGCGAAAATATCAATTTGGTTGGCAAATTAAATTTGTTTCACTTGAGAAACAAGTAATTTTTGATTGATTCTAAATCAATATGTTGTTATATAATAAGCAAATTATATACGAAAATATGAGAAAATCAAATAAATATGTCATTTCGCTTAAAACGTTGACACATATTAGGTTTTAGACTATTCGGGAATCGATTTGTGAACCAAAACGTAATGGTTATCAGAAATTGAGTTTAAATTGCAACCGAAATGATCGTTAGTTTTTAGTTTTGTTTTTTTTTTCGCCAATTTTTCTATTTATATGTGTATCGAGAAGTGAGAAATTGGTTTTCATTACTGTCGCTTCATTTCACTTATAATCGATGTTTCGAAGTCTCACTAATTTTACAGTTTCTCGAGCTTTCAGTCTCTATTCGGCGCAACATTTACGCAATAGTCTGGCAATCGATTTCTCAAAACCTAATTTTAAATCAAATTTTATTTTATTGTACAATGAAATACGTGTAAACATAAACTCCTTTTTTAAATTAAAATTAGAAGGTTTTTGAAATAATTATCTATTAAATTGTCAAAAATTTCAGTTTGATTAGATATAGATTTCTTGATATACTATTATGATATGATACATGATAAATTGTCAGACCTTGAACACTTTGTATTATATAAAAGCAACTTATATTTGAATGACTATTTCAAATAAGAAACTAATATACTGTAATATGAAAACAGACTAATTATATTATACAGCTACATTTTGGGGAAAATGCAAAATTAAAATATCATTAAATAAAGTCAATTGAATTGAAAATATAGTTAACAATAATTATGAATCATTTAAAAGAAAATATTTTATTTAAGCATTCTGCTAATTTGTCACATTACGATGATGGTTTTAAGTGTTGATTTAATTTCTCAATATCCAAATGAAATTATTTGCTACAAAAAAGGCATAAATGGTAACTAGGTTATTAAAGATTTATGCACATCACTTAATTTTTATTCTAAGATTAATTTAGATAATTTTAATTAATATTCAATTTAAGTATTTTGCTTAATTTAGTTTAACTGCTAACTGTTGCTAATATTTTTAAAATTTAAATTTTCGACTAAAATAAAATACAAAATACTGAAGAAAATGAATTATTTATTTCTAAATTCCATAATCTCTCAAACGTATTGAATAAACAATTTATTTTCTAAATGATTTTTTATTGTTAATAAACAACACATTTAAGTTCGAATTCAACATTTAAGTTGGTTAGAGTGCATGAAATGATTACAATGATAGAATTAAAAAAGCAAATAAAACAAACAAATTCGTTAGACTAGTCACTGGTATGTCTCGATTGATGCACCTCTTGATTGAAAACGTCTACACATTTTGAGACAATAGTTTTGGCAAATTTCTTCAATAAGATAAAGATTTTTGTTATTTTGAAAAATTAGAGCATTTATTGACACATTTTTTATGTGACAAACAATGACTTCAAATGACTTAACAATAGTGTTCGGCATTGACTGTAAAGCGAAGCAAAAGCGGAAATAATCGAAATATAATAGAATTGAAATCAAAATAAATTTATTCAATAAAAAGGATTCTTTGAAATTAGCAAATATTGATTGAAGCGAAACCTTTTTGTCTGCAATTTTCGTATAAATAAAAAAAACGTATTTTTACGAAAACATTAGTTTTTTTTGTAGAAATATTTTGCATAAAAACTCGATTGCATTCTATTATCAATTGAAAAGCATAGCCCAAATGTCACCTGAAATGAATCAAACGTTTTAAAAGTTTTTATTTAAATCTAATTGTATTACAAAA
>JAQIXC010001447.1:0-14698 GCA_034697605.1 Metabelba pulverosa
TATGTTAGAAAATATGTTTATAGATCTTAGTTTTGAAGCTAATTGTTGTACTGCAGATATTAATGTGGAAGCAGTGTTCAGTAGCAATATTATGATACAAATGTATTGTACAACGTACAATACATACAATGTAACACAGTATATAAGTTAGTCCATTGATTTGACCGTACATGAAATTCCATAATAATAACAAATATCCGAATTGTTAAACAATTTTTAGTCACAAACGAAATGATTTAACGATAAAACAAAAATAAGTTAAATATTTGAGCGAATCCTAAGAAGCAAACACTCAAACAAAGAGAAGTTATTTGAGATTATTATACTTACACGGAGTGCCTCCGGCGGCTCTCATCTACTACAGTAACTGTACTCATACTATCATGTCCATACAAATCTCACACATTTTTATACTGTACTGCATCAATTATTGTAATAAGTTATATAAATACCGTACAATAATATCACTGCTTAAACATTGTCTGCTCTAAATGAAAAAATTTATTGATTCCATAAACCAATCAAATTGCTAGCATTTCAATCAATTTTATCACTAATTAATTCATCGATTTTATTAACCATTCAATTTTTAATATTACAATTTTCAAAATGTACAAAGATCAATTTGAATGAAAAGAAAAGAAGCCCATTCAAAAGAGTAAAATAATTTGGGTATTCTTTTTGTTTGTATTGATAAAACTTTCAGTTATACAGATATCACAGAATCTATATTTAGAAAAATATTTCAAATTTAGATTTAAAATTACGCTTTGAATTGTTTTGAGGAAAAGAAATAATAATTAATACTTAAATAAATTAAAATATTTAGTTATGTGGCGACAAAGCGTTGATTTTCACTGCATTTTTGATTTGTTTGTCGTTCGATATTTTGCTTTCATTCGACAAATTCATTGCATTTGAGGCTAAGTTCTGACCGACGACTGACTTATTCTCTGTTTTAATGCTATTCTTCGGAATCACATTTCGGTCCACTATTTTCGGTGGGTTTACAGGAATTGGGTTTTGTTTCGAATCAATATTACGTTCGATGAGATCTGACGGCTCGCTCTTCACTACAATCGCCTCTTTAGCCAAATTAAGGCCAGTTTTCGGTAAAACATTCAATGGTTTCTCAACTGATTTCTCCGATTCTTTCGCTTTAATGTTATTATTGAGAATATCATTGGAAATAAGATTCTGTTGCTTCGAATCAATGGAATGTTTGTCGGAACCGGTTCTGCGGAACTCAACCGAGTTGTTCGGGTCGGACGGCTTGTTTGGGTCAATGACTAGTTTCTTGGTCTCCAAACTGTGGTACATCTGATTGTGTTTTTTCATTTCGTCGAACAACTCCTTCTGTTGCTCTAACAGGCGTTTGTGTTCGACTTGTTGTCTCTCGAGTCTCTGCAGCAGCTCTTCCTGTCGTTTCGCTTTCGTCGCGTCCATCGAAGGCAACGGAACCCTCACTTCGTTGGGCAACTGATGTGTTCGCGGCATCGCTTTCGACACTACCGGCGCTTTCGGCTCTTTGGTTCGGATCATGTCTTCGATTTTCAATTGTTTGTCACTTAAGGCCAATACTTCAGACGTATGTATTTCGGAGACAATATTCGTGTTCTTCACGAAATAGATGTCATGTAATGTAGAAAACGTACAAATTATTAGAATAAATACACCGATTATGACCACTAATTGGGCGCAAATGCGTTCAGTCGTCTGTTTGCTTGTGAGCGAGAGAAACATGAGGGCCGGTATGATGAAGCAAATGATGGCACCAATGGTTGAGCCCAGTATTCCCAAAACCAGCTCAATGTGCGGCAATAGGATTGATATACCAATTGTCGAGACAATGAGAAAGACAGTGAGTAGACGGAAGTGGCGATCAGTCATATGTATTGAAGGCGAGGCTGTGTTCACGAGAGTTGTCGTGCCTTTCCTCGACAGCAATGAGTGCAGACTTGTTCGGCACGGGAACAGACATAACGGAAAACTTATCAAAACTGTGAACACAAACGCTATTAACGTAAAGGTTGAGACAAATCCGTTCGGAAGGACTATCAGAATATTCCCGCCGAAGGGTTGGCCACAAAACGCTATATAACCGGAAATACCGACCGATATATAAATAGCGGAACAGATATTGAGGGATCGGTTGACTGTTTGTGTCATTCGTTGCAAACTACTGGTGTCGTTGTGGTGCAGTAGGTGTGAGTCGAAGATCGCGAACAGTTGTGTTTGACACGAGAGGGCCATCGAGAAGATCGGCAGCGAAGAGAAGATGTGCGAAGAGTCCCAGTAATTGATTTGTTGCCAAATATTCACCGAATTCTCGGCCGATATGTTTGCCATCGCTTCGGAAAACATTTTGAGGACAAGAAAGACGTAAAGACCTAACGATAACATCGAAAATGAGGTCAAACTGTCGACGCGACGCAAGAGTCCCAACGGAAGTGCGACAAACATTCCCAGGAATGTCATGACAAAGGCTCGCAGTTGAGGCCCGTTAGTGACGCCCAAGAGTTGGGCGACGAGAGAGGGCCCGATGTCGCCGATGACGACGAAGAAGGCGATGCAAGTGCCCAATAGGAAGCCCAAGACACTCAACTCGACGACGAGTTTGCCGGTCGCGCCGAACGTGTGGAACGCCATGAGCTCGTAGTTGCGCCGCTTGGCCATCACCGCCGACTTGAGCAGTAGGTAGCAGCTGAAGCGGTTGAGGAGAGCGCTCGAGAGGACGAGCACTACGCTCAGGACAATCCCGCACTTCGCGAAGCAGAACGGCATCGACAGCAGCGATACGCCGATCACACTATTCACCAGATTTATGGTCCAACCCATCGACTCGCTCTCCACACCCATTGCCCCCATCGCTGGCGAGACTCCACTCTTTGCTTCGGCTAAATGGCGGCCAAATCGGTGTTAACGGCACTGACGACACGTGTAATCATTGGTTTGTTTACGAGATATCTCTCATTTCGTCATCAATTGGTGACAAAAGAAGCAATAGTTGCGAATCGAGCCGAAAGAGTGCGCTATTGCTCTACAGCTCTCTATAGGCCTTCACTCGCATTGTATTGTCGGCTAATGTCAGACATTATTCACGTGGCGTTAGACTCGACTCTTCACTCAATTATTTAGTTAATTGTTTGTAAATTGAGATAATTGTCGTGATTTAAGTCAATTTAAGTCAATTATTAGTATTGCGACAAAACTGATCGAAATGGCGACAAATCACGGATTCGGGCGACGGATGCAGAGCAGAGAAAGTCCTATCAATTACGTGCAAATCGATGGACTCGTATGTCATACGAAGTACTCCTTATTGTAGCGAATGATTGCAATTAATTTGATTGGATTTATAGGTCATCTTAAAGATCATTAAGCACTGCCACGAAGAGGGCAGTGGTTCGGGTGAAGTACAGGGAGTGCTGTTGGGTCTGGTAGTCGACAAACGTCTGGAAATTACGAATTGTTTTGCATTTCCGCGCAATACAGAAGAAGACGAAACCGACGAAAGTATGCATTGATTTGTGTTATCGCTACTGACGGCAGGACTGCAATCGACGTGAATATGAGTCCACTTTTGGTCTCTAATTTACGTCGATTCTGGTCTTCGCGTCGATTAGTCCCAAACCCGAATCTAACCCATAGTCTATATGTATTTGTTGGGCCGGCAGTGGAGTACCAGTGCGTAATGATGAGACACCTGCGCAACGTGAACGTGGACCACCTGCACGTGGGCTGGTACCAGACCAACCCGTACGGCAGCCAAATCAGCAAATTGGAGACAATCGACTCGCAGTACATGTACCAGAGCGCCATCGAGGAGTCGGTCGTCCTCTTCTACGACCCGGTGCGCACCGCCCGCGGCTTCCTCTCACTCAAGGCCTACCGCCTGACCAATGTGGCGATGAAACTGTGCAAAGAGGGAGAGTTCACGACTGAAACGCTTCGGAATAATAAGATGTCTTTCGATAAGTTCTTCGAAGAGATTCCGTTAGTCATCAAAAACTCTCATTTAATAAACGCTTTATTGTGTGAATTGGAGGACGAGATGCCCGTCGACTGCGGCAAACAACTGCTCGATATGGGCGGCTTCGGTGTCCTCGAGAAGAGTATGCAGTCGCACATGAAGTGCGTGGAAGAGGTGTGCAAACACTCGAATCACTTGCGCCAACAGACGGTCAAACAGCAACACGTGGTGAAGGAGAACACTATGCGCGCACAGAGAGGCGAAGCCCCGCTCGGGGAGGAGGAGGTGAACAAAATGCTTAAGCCGTTAGCGCCTCTCCAGCGACTCGAGTCTCTTCTCAATTACTGTCAAACTCTTAACTATTGCCAACAATCGGCCGCTTATTCCACGCAAAACATCGGAAAGCTTTTTATGGCTAAAGCGCTTCAGACCTCTGCCCCACCCGCCCAGACCTCCGACAACTGACCACTAGACCCCACTACTGAACAATTAATTAACTAATTGATTGAAACATTATTTTCTTTTATTGTGCACTTTATTTCATAAATTCTATAAATTATTTCCAAATTATAATAATTTCTTTGAATTCGAATAACAAATAAATTGAAAATTTTGTTTATATTGTCTTATGTAATGGCAATTAGTTTTGGTTTTTAAATATAATTTGATAAAAATTTATTTACAATTTGTTTAAATGTTTGAAAACATTTACAACTCTTTAATTGACTAGAGTTCCACTCATCTCGACATTTGTCACACGTTGTGATCAAACGTTTTCGAGAATTTGAAGTTTAAATGAATAAATAGATGAATAGTATTTACAATTGGAATGTTTGGTATGGAGTGAACCGAATGGTTGCGCAAAATAAATAGTAAATTGATTTAAGTGACGAATACGAGTCCTGACTCTCGGGCTTAAGTGAAATTCAAAAGTTATTGAATCTTTTTACACATCTATAGGAAAATAGATTTTGAGATCATTAGCTGTAAATGCATGTATCGAATAAATAAGAATAAGGTTGAGATATATTTGAGAGTACATGATAACATGTTAAAATGTGGAATAAGTTAGGGTGAAGTTTCAAAGGGTTCAAAGCTCTAAGAATGGAGTGTTTGAAGAATTCTTATAGAAATTCCACATATTATGAGAATCAGCGCAAGAATACAAAGATTGGCGGAAATGTGTAATCGAGTTATTCCGGCTATAATTGACGACTTGTTCCTTCAATTGGCGACTATTTTGATTCGGCTCTTCTCTCTCGGTCTTCAAATACAGTTGGATAGGGATCGGCAGCTGCAGTCTGGCCACATCGGCCTCGCT
Organism: Metabelba pulverosa; assembly: GCA_034697605.1. Lineage (NCBI taxonomy): Eukaryota > Metazoa > Arthropoda > Arachnida > Sarcoptiformes > Damaeidae > Metabelba > Metabelba pulverosa. The sequence goes on from JAQIXC010001447.1 coordinate 5,295, forward strand.
CTTCAGGTTTTTAAGTATTGCATCTCTGCATCTGTGCATTGAATTTCGATTAAAACAGTGTAATAATTAATGATCGGATGGAAGCAATTGGACATTTCGAGACTTACCTGTCCTGCAAATCGTAATATTCGCGTCGAATGTTGTTGAGAGTCATCTCAGTCTTGGCAGCCGTGGAACTGATGACTGGAAACAAGTCTTCTTTAATCGAATTAAGTCCAGTGAACGCAATGCCCAGAGATATGCCGTCTTTGAAATAAGTAAGACTTCCCTCTCGCGAGTCGAACAGAACGCCAACAGTTGTGGACTCGTTCTCGCGAAAAGGTCGGGCGTAGGACTGCCACTGGCCGTTGTGCCACAGAAGGCCTTTATGTGAGCTTTGGTCGAAAGCAAGTGTTGTTTAGCGGAAGTGGTTGTGAGTTATTTGCGACTAATTAGTGGCATAACTGTCGACTACTTACAGCCCAAAGCTGTGCTGATCTTCGCCTATCATATTGAGGAACGAGTCGGCGTGAAGTCGCGATGCCTTCGTCGCCACTCCAAACATCATACTTGTGCCGAAGATACGGTCAGAGATGTCGATCTAGGAGTGCAATCTAGGTCTTGAGCAGTTGTTTCACAATTCAAGGTTCAGTGCCCAGTAATGAGCACTAACTGTACGGCCAGTCGATTGACTTATCACTTACTTCCCAATAAAATCTTGCGGAACAGCGATTAAGAACTCGAGTGCCTCTCACTCCTGCCGTTCCGTTGCTCCACTTCGGGTGGAAGTGTGCGATTTGCATATCAGTGCCATACAGCACAACCTACAGATATATCAACCCAAAACATATAGCCAACAAGTCGTAATTTTGTATCATGTTTCAGAGGCCGCACCTCATGGGACTTATCCGTCTCATCCCAGTGCCAGTTGTCTTTGCACCCGAACTGCAACGGAATGACTGAGTAATTGCTTTTGACTTTTTTGTTGTTGTTTTCTATCATTTCTCTCTATTCATCACAATTTCTAAAACACCTATTAATCTGAAATAAATTAATGCAAACATTAGTTGAATTAATTAATTCGATTTATTTGTTGTAATGTCTAAAACAAAAGTTTTATATTTAAATGTTTTGTTTAACCACAGGGTGTGTATCGAACAGCCAATGCATTCGGTTGTTGTAATTAACGGTTAAATGTATGCAAAGTATGTGATCTATGTTTGCGAAGACCCGAATGTTATAATTTGCAACTGAAAAATGGTTGAGTGGAGTGGTGTCTGAGTGCTGTATGAGTAGTGTGTGAGCGCCTGTATGACCGTTACTGCCATTTATGGTTATCAACAAACGGTTGGAATGAATGGATCAGATATACAGCTGCTATCGGCAGTGCAAGACATAACTGGAGCCCTTGGTCTACATTGCCATAAAACACCGTTCATTCCGACACACGACTGCACGCAATGCCTCACTCTATCGGCATCCCATCCCCGCATCACAATCCTATGCATGTGATTCAGCTGACGCGAGCCTATTGTTCGCTGTGCAATGCATTGCTTATATTAAAAACTTAACTGTTTAACTGTACCGGACTTTCTCCCATCATATTTATCAAAATGATTGTTAACCGAATCTGTTGTACAATATTTGATATTTGTTTTATAGAATAAAATAAATTTTTATTTCAATGTTTGATCAGATCGTTATGAGAGCCTAAATAGAACCCAAATATTTAATAATTCCGACAATAATTTCTGCATGCTGGAATATTGGAGAAAAGGCGCCGACGAGAGAAGAAGAGAGATGGAGGGAGAGAGAGAGAGATGGAGGGAGTGGACTGTCGAACAACCTCTTACGTGTTAGGTCTTTGAGAATTGGGTAAAATGTAAACTTCTTTAGATATGAACAATAGATTGAGAGCTACTTCCAGTCCATTCACATAACTTTCACTTTTGGAGCACTACAGTGAGGACTGGAGTTGTTATGCAGTCTCACCCCCGCCAGTGCTAGTCTGGCTGATCGCCCGGCCATACCAATGTGTTATACAGTACTGCAGTACAATACCCTTAATTGCACAGCTGTCCGGAGAGAGGAGGGGAGGGAGGGAGGGAGGGAGGGAGGGAGTGAGAGAGAGAGAGAGAGAGAGAGAGAGAGAGAGAGAGAGACAGAGAGAGAGAGAGAGAGTCTATGCAGGCTATACAGCGTAGCGTAGACTGGCTGCAAACTAGAGCGCCAGTAAGAGCACCCGCAAGAGTGCCCGTAAGCTCGCGACTGTGCATCGAGTCATAGGCATTGATCCCAGATATTCGTCATGAGGGGTATCACAACCAGTGCTAAATGAGAGGGAATGTTATTCGACTACCACCTGATCATGTGTTCCCCAGTAGTCTCTCAGCTGCTGATAGACCTAAGCCATAGAGTTGGGCGAAATCGCGGCTCTGCTGCTCACGATATGTCTGGTGATCGATGGTTCGGCTCTAACTAGTGATGAGTTCAGACATTTTCCTCTCTAACGGTTCCGATATTTAATTTGCTTTTCAATGTCATAATTACTTACTCTTTACTCCAGACTATCCATACTATCCATACTATCCATTATATCCTATATTTTATTCACAACTTTCGCTCTTTTCAGGCATTTGCCGTAAATGCGAAACAAACTGAAAGTATTCTAACACTTAGTGTCTCTACTGCTAAGTTAGTTCTTAATTATAAACTTATCTAACTTTATAAATATGTATTTTGTCATATTAGCTAAATGTTAACAGTGTGCTACAAAAACAATTTAGACTTGAAATAAGCAAGAACAAAGTAAAAGAGAGGAAAATTTTAGATTGAAATACATAAGTAATACTTACAGAACAAGAGATTCCAATTAATAAAAACATTAATTAATAACACATTTATAACAAACTTATTAAAGAACTTAAAATAAAACTAAACTAAAACTGGATTTGGAAACGAAATGTAAAATACGAGACTGTGTTGACGAGAGAACGATTGCATTGTGGCGTCGAGAGCGTCGCCTTAAGGCGCGTGCAGTACTAGTGCTGACAGAGCAGTGTTGGCCCAGCAGTGCCCGACTTGCCTCAAGTGCGCCCATCGCCGACACGCGCTGAGACGGCACGTGCCGACTGCCTGTGACGTCAGCAGACTTTGCATACATTGTTGTTAGCGATATCTGCGAGTTTGTTACCCTTGGCTGATGGCAATGCCAGCCCCTATGCCGGCGCTGCAGCAGCTCTTTTGATAGATTTGCGAGACTATGAAATCATTTAGGAAACCAAATCAAAGCATTGCTCGCATTCACTGTATTGAGAGCATTGAGAGCATTGAGAACATTGAGAGCACTGAGTGAACCCGCTTTTCACCCAACAATACAATCGTCTCTAACGGACAAATAAAAGTAATTTCTTTTAACACATTTTTGTGTGTTTTTTCCAATTCAATGTCGTTGTACTTCAACTAAATTTCAGTTTGAAATCGATATAAACCGTTAGATCTTTGCACTAAACTATGCGCTACTAAAGCGACTTATTCTCGATTCAGCCGTCAATTCATGTCTCACTACCAAACCAGCCGACGGTTAAAGTTGCCGGCGTCACCCAAATACCCAAATACTATACGAGTTATATAATATGTTTGATCTTGATTCGCAAAAATTATCATGCTTATTCATTATGTTGTATGCAGCGAATATGATCTTTACAATTTTTATGATGCATTGCACAAAATTTAATAACAATGAATTAGTTTGAGTAGGATACAATAAATCTTATAAACTAATTAAAATTATATGTAAATATAATTATTATTTAACTCGTTAAAAACCGTTAGTGTTTATAGTTAATAACGTAGCTATAAGCTATTGGCAATTTAAACATTAATTAAAACAGCTTAAATCTATAGTAATTAAAAAGTATTTTATTAACTTATTCGAATAAATCATTAAATTTAAACTAATTTATTATTTCGATTCATTTTTACTATTAACTGAAATAATAGAATTTAAGTGAAAATAAGAGAATAAATCGTATGAACGGTAATCAAAGAAAGAATTCAAATTATTTATATATAATCTGCTTATTGTTTAGCACTTGTGTGTCATATACAGAACATTAGACTATACAGTATTTAACAGAATTTTACAGAATTCGTATCAATGTCGGAAAATAATGATAAAAACATTTAAGATTTAAAATAAATAATAAATACCTTTAAATCCTAAGAACCCATTGTTTAATTCAGAAATATTAGACTAAAATTTAGGCAAAATCTGAGCTCAGAATCCATTTCATTGTCAGTCATCGACTAATCCATTGCCAAACGACGCGATTCTATCGATCGAATGCTTTGGTCTTCGCGTAACCATTGGATACAATGGGCTTCAGTTGCGACAAAATCTGTTCATTAAAGGGCGAGACTTATCGAGTATTTGAATTCATTATTTTTAATTTGAAAATTATCTCAACTATAGTTAGGCCTAAATTGGGGCGAAAATAAAAGCTCACATTAATTGTGAGGTGATTTAGAAATGAAATCATCTGTTCGTTCGCTATGGTATTCGAGCCTCCAATGCCTCCAATGCCTCATATCTATCATAATTCAGCTGCTCTTCACTCACATTCAGCTGAAAACTCGCAAACTTTCTCTTTCATTCTAGTAGATAGTGCAATTTTTGCGCTAACTTTTCTACTTTTTACTTTTATTCTTTGTATAATATTATGTAAGATTGAAAGGAAACAGAAAAAATTTGTTTTAATTTCGACAAAAAGAAAAATACTTGAATTTGTGTGAAATGAAGAAAATATGAGCGAAAAAAGTTGAATCGAAAGCAAAAGTCCAAATAATATACATAACTAACTGATTGAGAAGAGTGTAGTGTATAGTAAAAGTAGATTTGGAATAAAGAACCCGCAGTTTGAGTAGTTTTGAGCTCAGCCTACCAACCTGGCACATTGTCTGCTGCTCCAGTGCCTGAGTTGTAGCAATTGTTAGGATTGTCTGCATTATAGAGATCTCTTATCACTGAAGCAAATATTGGCAAAAATTGATTAAAAAGAGCTTTGAATCCAATAATGAACGCCTGGTTTGCATTGAACGCAAACACAACGCGTTATCAAAAACACTTTATATGTTATTTGAGTTTATATTTTATGCAATTTTCGGATCCATTCGAACACATCATAAACCATCTGCTATTGAAAAGTGTTGAAGTGTGCGCTTGAATTCATATGAGTTCGTAAACATTCAATCGACTTATTCCACGAGTTCTATCATTCATAGGTATTGGTCGGCTCAGTGCCGATGCAGGTATGGTAGGTATGGTAGGCATGGCAGGCATAGTGGGTTTGCTGGGTATGGCTGCACTGGTAGACGCAGGAAGTCTTTATTGTCTTGTTTTCTCCAAATGTTTATGCAATTCGACTTCAAATGCGTAAACGGAAACTCGAAATCATATTTGAATTTATTTCGAAGCTATGAATTCATTGCAATTCTAACGCATATTTTCACTCTATTCACACGATTTTGGCTCTAATCCACTCAAAAGTGTTCTTTTGTGTAGCAAATGCATTCCAGTCATTGTATTGAAGTATTGAATGCTAATAATCATGGTAAATCATCAAAATGAAAGCAATTAAGAATAAGAATAACTAAAATAAGAACAACGTGAATAATTTGCTAAAAACTTTAAAATCGGCTAAATTGCAGTATTTCTAACTGTGTTTATTCAAAAAGCAATTAATCGCCAAAATCGAAATAACCTGTCATTTGGTGAAAGAGATGCTATGAGTGAGAGAGCAGCTCATCCCCAGTCAACAGGCAGTCAACTGTGTCTTTACCTTTAGTTTCGAGTTCGCAATAATAGCAGATGTGCTCTAATAGCGAAAGTGAGAGACGCTATCCGCTTGGGTTAGCCGTCAATAGGTTAGGCATTCGAACTACAAGTTGGCCCCAAGCGATAAATTCGTTTTTTAAATTAATAAATTATCAAACCAATTTTTTAACACTGTACAAATTTTTCGTATAAAAATGAGCTCATTAATAAATCTAAAAAACCAATTTATTTTTGTGTTTAATTAGCAAAAATGCGTTTGGTTAAAAATAGTAAATTTGCTTTTTAGTGCAAAGTTAGCTGAAAATTAATTTTAGAACTAGTCGTTGTATTGAATAGAGAAAGTTATTGTTTTATGAATATTTCAATATTAACTAATAATAACTAATAAGCAGTGGTCGTAATGATAAGACTACTGCACAATAAATAGCAAAATGTGTAATAAAAGCAGTGTTAGTGTCAAAACTTAACTATTCCATGATTAAAAAAAACCAATTACCGGGTAACAATTTATATTTAATTTTTACTACTTATAGCTCATTCTATTAATAAAACTAAATAAGTTTATTAATTATAAATATATACAAATTAAGATTTTTAATAACAAATTTGATAAAAACAATATTAATTAAAAATTCGAATGAATCGAAATTTAAAACTTGCAAAGCTTGATCAAAATTACTAAGTAATGCACTTTGAATTTCGCATGTATCAATCAAACTTGTTAATCAAAATTGATTAACGATAAAAGAGATATGCAATTCAATGATTGAATTAATATTTCGAAATAATTGGAAATATCGTTGGATTGAAGAGAATATAAGTCTAGAAATCGAGTTTAGAATCCAAAGCAAAGGGACATAACTGTCGGTTAAGACATTGACCGCATTTGGGACTAATCGGAGAGCAAATGGTTTGTCCGAAACCGACTAAAAGTAAATTAATTTCATTCCAAAGCGGTTTCGGAACCCAGAGCTCCAGTTGTTTCTGCGTCTGTTCGGGTGCCTTCGAGTGCACCCAATCCAGTCGATTGGATATGCGGTGAACATGAGTGTCGACGGCAATGCCAGTGCATTGGTTCCACGCGATCTGCATCGCCAGGTGAGCCATCTTCGGGCCGACGCCCGGCAGAGCGAGCAGACCGGCCAGAGTGTCGGGAATGTCGCTGTCGTACTGTTCCCTCAGTATTAGAGCCGTATTTTTGATATATTTGGTCTTATTATTGACGAAATTAACAGAATTGATGATTCGCTTCAGGTCTTCAGCACTCGTCTGTATGACGTGCTCTACAGTGAGACCCCATTCGCGCAGCGCTTGCATTGTCTTATACGTCGTCTCGTCTTTGGTCTGACTCGACAGCATCAGAGACACCAGTATTTGGAAGCGTTTATTCTTCGGGTTCTCCTCATTCTCGTCAAACGTCTTTTCGGCGCCCATTGAGTCGACCACTGCGTCCCTCGAAGAACGCATTTCCCGAATGTTCGACAGAATCTGCTGCCAATTCTTCGGCTCTTTTGCCGACTCTTCTGATGCGCTATTCGTGTGGACTTTACGTCTTCTTTTGGTCTCAATCTGCGGCTCATTCTTCGGCTCTTTAATCGTCGGTTTCTTCGACTTAACCGACGCTTTAATGTCGAAGTACTTCGAAGTCGAGTCGAGTTTCGGCTCTTTATTCGGCTTTAGCTTCGCTTTCGATCGCGTATTCGTCGACATTGGATGTGAAGGCAATGAACGCCTGATTCGACTAAATGTTTGCAAAAACTGAATGTTTTTTGAGTTACAAATCATATAATTTCTTGCATTTCAATACAATTTACGGCTAATTCACATCAAATCAAAAGTCAATTGAAATAAGAAAAACAAAAAGCGATTCAAAAAGCGATGCAAAACATGTGTCATATAGTCAGCTGACAGTCAATACATAAATATTGTAATCAATGAATGACTCATTAGTTTTGCTCGTATTTTGAGTTTGTGTTGAGTTTCGGTAGACTCAGCTGATTTTAACATGTCCATCCTAGTACGCCTCTACAGGCAAAAATTGATAACTATAAACGCACATGTATTTGTTTATATTTCACTGTTAATAAAGCAATAAAAACATATGTTTCAAAGCAAAACAAACAAAACAAGATAACATTAAAAGTAAAATTTATTAAATTTTATATAAAAACTTAATTATATCTCAATTATTTTGAGATATGATTCAATGAAAGATATCTCAGTTGTATGTGAGAAGTTGACCATAAGTTTGACCCGTAATACCGGCGCCGTTTAATTGAAATCGAAACCTAAAGAAATGAGTGAATATATTGTATAAACTATCACTTTATTGACGCCAACAGCGCCGAGTGTCGGAACCGGCAGTTCCCAAAAAATCTGGGGCTGTCGTACATTCGGCGCTCCGAACAATTGGCTTTGAGTTTGCGGCGGCGGTGGAGAAGATGTTGTGCGCGAAGTCGACGGCAATCGCGCGATGCCTACAGTTGGCTGACCTGTTGGCGGCGGCGGTGGAGAAGAGGTTGTGCCGTATATATAATGTTCTGTTTGTTGTTTTAGTTTAAATGTTATAAATTTATTGTAAAATTTTTTATTTGTTGCATGCATAAATATTTATTTTATTTGCTTTTTTATTGTATTGTATTTAAATCAGAAATAAATTATTAAAATTAATTTGTTTAAAACTAAAATATTCTCAGTTTTTTTGAGAAATATTTTTTTTATTTCTCACTTCAAATACAAATATCGGTAAATATTTGTTAATATAGCGATTGTTTTCTCTGTCGACATGACAACCAAATCATAACTAAATATATTCTCAGTTTTTTGAGAGTATAAAAAAATATTTCTCAAAAAAACTGAGAATATTTTATTTAACATTTTAGTGAGTATTGCTTAATAAGCACTTCAGCAATGAGTTCACATTTGAGTCAAACAAATTTTATCGAATAAATTATATGAACTCTGAGTAAGATTTGGAAAAATTTTCAATAATGTGTATATAATGTGAAAAATAGAAATAATATTTCTCAAAAAAACTGAATATTTTATTTAACATTTTAGTGAGTATTGCTTAATAAGCACTTCAGCAATGAGTTCACATTTGAGTCAAACAAATTTTATCGAATAAATTATATGAACTCTGAGTAAGATTTGGAAAAATTTTCAATAATGTGTATATAATGTGAAAAATAGAAATAATATTTCTCAAAAAAACTGAATATTTTATTTAACATTTTAGTGAGTATTGCTTAATAAGCACTTCAGCAATGAGTTCACATTTGAGTCAAACAAATTTTATCGAATAAATTATATGAACTCTGAGTAAGATTTGGCAAATTTTTTAATAATGTGTATATTATGTGAAAAATAGAAATAATATTTCTCAAAAAAATTGAGAATATTTTTAGTTTTAAATTAGTTAATTTTAATCACAATTTAATTGAAATTTAAATACAATTCAATAGAAAGAACATGAAATAAATATTTATGCATGCAACAAATAACAATATTTAACAATAAATTTATAACATTTAAACTAAAACAACAAACAGAACATTATATATACGGCACAACCTCTTCTCCACCGCCG
>JAQIXC010001448.1:0-14692 GCA_034697605.1 Metabelba pulverosa
CCCAGGGATCGCGCTCGACCTTCGAGTCAATAGGTTTACACGACTAATGCACTGAAAGTTAATGTTTGCAATAGACACATTTTACAAAAATATCTACTAGAATTTTATAAATAACCCATTACACGTTATATTTTGCTATTTACAAATTGCAGTAGAATTTCAAAAAACTCATATAATTGTTTCTTATTATAATTGAGAAATATAACTGTTTCTCTCTTTATTCGCATTCATATATTTTGAACAGTTTAGTCGTACTAATAAACTCAATCCAATTAAGCATTAAAATAATCATGCCTAAAATATACACAATAATTTACCAAAACAATTTATTAATATAAACTTTGATCTTATAATCAATTAAATAGTAAAAGCCATGAAATGTAAAAATATGTTATTTGCTTTCAATCGAAACGGTTTTAATTTAATTGAATTGCGAATCAGTGCCGAAACACTCGATTTACTCACTTTTTGTCGATTTCTTTTGACTACAAATGCGCGCAAATATCGCAGATTTGCCAAACAATTTAACGCAATGTCCGTTATATTCGCGTCATTTATCGACAAATACTGTAATTTCGGTAAATATTTGTCGATATTGACGAAAAACGCGTCGCAAACAGTGGGCAAAAGAACAGATAAATGCTTTAGCATTCGCATCGTTCGGAACGCATAAACCGAGTCGAGCGCCGGCAGTGTTTGCTGTTCACTAACGCCGTTAGATCCGCATTCGAGTCCATGCATACTAAGAGGCTCCTGAGTTGCGGACAGTTTCGAACGATTCGTGTCAATCGTCGCGTTTCGATGATATAGCCGACGGACAAGACGCGCAGTTCCACTAACGCCGACATTCGCGACAATCGGTCCGCTAATACGTCGATCGACGCGTCGCTGATATCATCGGCGACTTTTTAAACTCGAACTACAGTTTTCGGCGAATACTGCAAACGCTTTCGAGTCTTTCGACTGGTATTTGAACGCAATTTTCGACAACCTTTGCGCTAAAATCAAATCATTCGCCGAATTAGGGAATAGTTGCGCGAAATTCATGTTATAAGCCGTCAATTGCTTCAATCAGTGCACACTCGCAGCCAATGATAAAGCCGTAGAAGTGAACCCATCATTAAAGTGTATGTCTATTGACGCGACTCTATGGCTGTATTTCGCGAAAATATATTCAATTTATTTGTACCGATTTTCCGCGCATTTAGTTGCACGCAATTATACGCGAATTTAACTAATTTTGATGGACTCAAAAACCACTGCAACTATACTCGAATATAATTGCACCCCTTTTCGAAATTCACATATAGTTGCACTGCAAGTATATGTGAATTATGGTAATTTATTGATTTAATAATAATTAGTAATTTAGCGCTAAATTGAATAATTTAGAACAATTTAAAAATAATAATTAAGCATAAAACAATGTTTATGCCCGAATATTTTTATAATTTACAAATTTTGCAACTAAAAGTCATAGATAATTAGACAAAAAAGTGATACATAAGGCAAAATATGTCATAGCTCATTGTAGTGAAATAAGATTAAATTATAAAATTACTAATTAAATTTAAAAATAATATAAGTTAAAATAAAATTCAAGTTTATTAACCAATTGTTTAAAAAAATTAGCCGGTACTATTTGATTATTGCCTATCACTTCTAATATTGTGTTCATAATTAAACATTATTCAAAAACTTTAGACAAAAAGTCTATAAAATGCCTAATTGTTAGTTAAATATATTTTTAAGGTTTAATTAATCATTTCCTGCAACTATATAAGAGTTTCTACATTATTTTCAAAATAGTCAAAAATCGACTGCAATTATATTCGAATACAATTGCACCCCTTCTGCGAAATTCGCGTATAATTGCATGCAACTAAATGTGCGTAATATCGGTAATAATTTGTGCCGAAAGTCAACTCAATTGCGACTGAATTGTCAGTCAATTCCAGAATTGCTTCAAATATTTTGTCCATTTCTGAGTCGAAACATATTTTCGCGAAATTACAGCGAATTTTGCAAACATTTTCGCACTTTTGTAGTAATGCCTTAAACGCCGTTAAGTGAAAGACCTTATAGTTTGGCCGCAATTTGTTTATTAACGCGATGTTGACATCGAGTGCGTGTCGTCTCATATGAACGCATTGTCGCCACTGTTTGGCCACCGATTCGAAGCGAAACGAGTCCTCAAACGACAAGAACTGCAGAATCTCTTCGCATAAGTCATCGCCGAATCGCGACATCGAGTCTCTCATATACAGTACTGTCGCTCTTCGGCACCGCTTCAAAGCGTTCGTTTCGTTCTCTTGTTTTCCGACATTTAGGAAATAATGCTTTTAATGAAAACTAAATTTTGCAAAAAATAATTGGCATTTAAATTATGTAACAAAATAAACAACTTGTTAAATGTATTTATTTAAACATTGTTCGCTAAAATTGAATTGAATTTCAATGTGTAAACACATTTGCAAAACATGCGATATTGTTAATACAGTGAAATAAAAACAAACAAACCGACGCCATTGAACAGCTGTTGCTCATCGCTTCCTCCCATCACTAGCGATAGAGCTCTCCGTAATATTAAGTGTAGCTAAATCTGATGATTAAAACTGGATCAAAGAATCTCATTGGTCGACACTGTTGTTCAAATATAGTGCAGAGCTCTACCGTTTGTGAGAAGAAGGAGTGATAAGGCGGAGTCTAGATAAAGTACGTTTTTATTTTATTTTATTTGGATGTATCATCAATATGTTTACGCGCGTTATGTTTGAAAAACTCGACATAAATAACGTTTAGGTTTTGCTTTCAATAATCGCTTCCCATTCGCAGCCAAACCGGTGTCGACAGTGAAAGAGCAGTAGTGCTGTCCGTCGGCGTCGATAAGCATTTGCCGAAATTTCACTGTTTTTCGGCTAATTCTGCGAATATAATAGACATAGTATTAAATTGTTTGGCAAGACTACGGTATATTTGCGCTCATTTAGCGTTTGTTTCCATCGACTAGTATTGCGCGAAACGAGTAACTCTTCACAAAACAATAAATGAAAACTTTTGTCAACTTTTTTTTGAAAACATAATTACTGTTCAATGCTTACAAACATTTCGCACGTGTTTTGTGTTTCGCAATGTTTACACAATTCGTTGCTTTCACTTAATAATTGCGAATCGGATTTGATTTGACGTTAATTTCATTATTAGTATTGATAATATTTGTAATAAAAATATTAAGAATCATTTATAATAAATTATTTAATTAAACTCAATTTAATATTTGTGAAAAATTTGATAAATTCGTGAGAATTTAAGCACAAAGTCATGTCATCGATGTCGAGCACCAGCTCTACGTCTACCGACCCTTCGGTCGTGTCTTCGGAACCGCTTCTTTGTATTCACTTTCTTGATCGCACCGATAGTCTCATCTCTAGCCTCACATTGCGTCGGCTCTGCATTCACTACACATTCGCTCAAATCTGACGACACTATTCAAGATAACTGTTCAATGATTTTATTAATTAATTCGGATTTTGCGTCAATTAATGTGCTCTTCTCTGCAACTAATGTCTTATCGAATAATAGTTCTTAGTTTACAGTTTTTGTCCATTACTTTAGTTTCGCAATCATTTGAAGCGCCGATAGTCTCGTCTCTGCTCTCACTTTGTATCGGCTCTTCATTTACTGCACATTCACTCGGCTCTGGATTTATTTTATCAATAATTGAGTCAATAATTGAGTCAATATTTTCGCTTTTAATGCTAGGAATCGCTTCAAAACTATATTTAAGCCGAATTTGACTTAAATTCTTAATTTCTTCAAAATTGTCGTCTATTTTACTATCGTTTCGGTCGTCGATCGCACCGATAGTCTCGTCGTTTGCGTCACTCATATAGTCGTTATTGAAATCGCATTCAAAACCTTCCGATTCATTGTCCGTCACTTCAGAGTCGGCTCTCAATTCAATACAACTTTTTCTATCGTTTGACGAATTCGAGTCTTCATTCCATTTAACCCTTATTTGGTTTAGTTCTGAAAAACAAAGATTTTATTAAAAAGAAAAATACTCTCATTTGCCGGTAAATAGCATTTCATTGACTTACCGATTAAATGGTCGACACATTCTGAGGATATAAAACATTTTTTTCATTTATTTTATCAAAAATATTAATTTCTATATTATTTTTCAAACATTCATTAAATTCATTGTATTTTTCACTAATTTTTGACAATTTATGACTAAAAAGTAAGCTAATCGTGCTATTTAATATACGCGCTTGTTATAGCTTACTTTATTTTAAACATGAGTATTGTTAAGATTAAACTTGTAGTAATGTAAAATTGAGTTTAAACATTAATAGGTATAAACTGTATTTTTAATTTATCTAATAAATAATATACTAAATTTATTGGGTATTAGATTTGACATATTCGTCATTAATAAATCTTACTTTTTAAACTGTTACTTACTATATTTTAAAAATTAAACTTGGTGTAATATCAAATAACTGTTTAATAACTAATAATTTTTTAAACTCTGTTTTGCATTACTACAAGTTTAATCTTAACAATACTCACGTTTAAAATAAAGTAAGTTATAGCAAGCGCGAATATTAAATGGCACGATTGGCTTATTTTTTATTTATGACAATACTTTTGGTACTGAATAATAGTTTTCAAACAATTTATTTCCCGTTTCTGTCGATTCACTAATAAATACAATTTTTGTCGACTAAATGACTGCAACTCTCGTTCACTCATTGCTATCGAAAAAAGCGTTGAATTTGATTGCAATTAAACGCGAAATCACTGAACACTACAATGAAATCAAAACAAAACATAAATGTTTGCAAATAGAATCACAACTATTAGCCAGAAATAACGTTTAGGTTTTGCTTTCGATAATCGCTTCACATTCGCAGCCAAACAGATGTCGACAGTTAGAGAGTCGGTAGTAATGCGTCCGTCGGCCTGATATGACCAGAACCCGCCGCTGATCTGAACTGGTCACTCGGCAGTTTGGGTCTATATGACTCGCCCTGAGTTGGGGTGAATGCGCTCTCAGATGGGCTGAGAGGGCCAGTCGGCCGTCGATTTGGACTACGCTCAGGCGTTGCCCCGACTCAAGAGCCACTTCTACTACTTGTCTCTTACGAGTGATGTTTACAGCGGCCGCCCTCTGCTGCGGCGTTCTTACAACGTTTGCCCAAACAGCCTAACAGCACCGATAGGCACCTTAACACTATCAGTGCACACAATAGACACTCAAAGGCCACTCAAAGCCCGAACTGACTACTCTGCACCTAAACAGAGGAATGGCTACTCATCCAACAACATTCCGGCAATACTCGGCCACAAACACTGCACAAAACAAGTGTACACTCCCGTTCTCAGCACAAGACTAACATGTTTATTCTAGTAAAGGCATGTCTTATATACAGTTGCAATAAATAGTCGGCCGTATATACTGTAATAGTATTAGTAATACCTAAAAGGTTTATACAGTATTAAACAGTTGAAATAAGGAATGACTAGTAAGTTGTTCCCTTTAGAGCTCATCTCACTAATGAGTAAAGGCGGCCGTCATTTATGCGCTGCCCCCGAGCACCGGCTGAGCAATTCAAGATCGGCGAGCACTTGGTGGTCGCTCCAGGGCCAAAATCGCATTTCTATGACATTATTACTGGTCTTTGAATAACATTTCTTTACAAACATTTGTCACATGTTTTACGAATGTGTTTTCAATTCTTTAAAATTGGACGACTATTTCAATGTAAAAACATAAAAACATAAACACATAAGAATTTCATAATTAAACATAAAAACATAAGAACTTCATAATTAAATATAAAAACATAAAAATTTCATAATTAAACATAAACACATAAGAACTTCATAATTAAATATAAAAACATTACAATTTCATAATTAAGCATAAAAACATTAGAATTTCATAATTAAGCATAAAAACATTAGAATTTCATAATTAAGCATAAAAACATTAGAATTTCATAATTAAGCATAAAAACATTAGAATTTCATAATTAAACATGAAAACATAAGAACTTCATAATTAAATATAAAAACAATCTATTAAATTAGTATAAACATTTAATATTTTAATATTTAAAATAATTTAAAATTATATCAAATATTTACTAAATATCGTTTAGTATTTTATCTCAGTGTTTGTAATTAGATAAATTAAAATTTTTAATATAATAAAAGATTAAATAAGTAACTTGATAAAACAGTAAATATCAAACATAATAATAAGTCAGTTAAATTATATTGCATAATAATAAACTAAACAATTTATATAATATTAAATAGACAATATAAATTATAAAATTTTAATAAATATATTATGTAATTCAGAAGCGATAGGTAAGAAAAAATATAGCTCAAAGAGCTTCACTAGCATTACAAGTACCAAAAATACGAAGTACACAAGTAGGCATTAAATAAGTTCTACAGTATAAATTAAGTTATCAAGTTCTAAATAAATATGCAAATTATAATTATATTATTTATATTTAATTTGAATTAAAATATTTAATATAATCATGTAAATAAAATATGTTTGTAACTTGAAAGTTTGACCAGTGTTCTTATCTTAAGTCGCTCAGGTATTTGTGATACCTTTATATGCTATGCTATTTTCTAAGGTTTTTCTTATTTATCGCCTCTGAATTGTAATAATAAACATTGTATTTTAAATTAAAATATGGAAAACTTAAATAGTTTATTATATTTAATTATTCAAAATAACTATGCTGCTATATTTTATTAATTTATATATAATTTATTATTTACATAGCTCATTTTTTTATGTTTCATTTTTTACATTTTTATGTTTAATTAATAAATAGTTATGATTTTATGTTTTAAATCGTTTTAAATATCATGCAATACAATATGAAATTTTCATGAAATTTATTTTTCAAAGTGAAAATTTCAGCGAAATTTCATGAAACTTTCAGGTGAAATTTTTACAATCTTTCACTACTTACAACACTAGCGTTAACCCACGAGTTTGTAACATTTGAGTTAACAACAGTAGAGTCTACAACAGTAAATGGATTTCTCCCTGTTACGCACAGTTTTGCCAGTAGAGACCGCTCAAGTGTTACAGTGTTTTCACTGCTTGTGTTAAATAGATAACAGCGCCGCTACTGGCAAAGCTGTGCGTAATCAGAGAGAATTGATTTCACAGGTTTACAATATAATACACTCCCATATACACCCATATATTACAACTTTGAAATTCCATAATTTGGCGTCCTTTAGCGGGTAAGCTATACGCCCTGCAAACTTGTCACTCATACAAATGTTGTTTGTCTTAATGCCCTCAATCGAATGATCATGATAAATAGCGACTACACCTTGGGCCAAATTCCCATGGCAACTGAAATTGTTCCATACTGTATCATCAACTTCATCGATGTTAGGCACATACATAAAATTCTCACTGTATAATATAAATTTGTACACATAATTACAAAAGTTTATTACTTTTCAAACATATATTACAGATTTAATATTATTACAACGTTCATCATTTTTATAAACTAATTAGATAATTCAATTGTTTTTAAAAAAATACATTATTATTAATATGACTATCTACAATGAAAATGATAAATAATTATATACTAATATAGTATTAATTTATTAAATTAATTATTACCTCAAAAAAGTGGTTATAGTCTACTATAAAGAATGTGAAGCAATAGAAGCCAATCCTCTTCTGACTCGTCTTCTCAATCCACGAATGCAACTAATGATACAAATATTTTATATCATGTTATTATTGCTTACAAACTGTAAAAATAATTACTTTTATTTTTGCGCAAATATTATATGATATATTTTGAGCAAAATGTTTATTTAAAAGTTTATATGTATTTTGAATTTCCAAAACCATAGCCGAAGCGATGTACAGAATAAGTGCTAATAAAATACTGAAGACTAGAGTCGTGTAAATGAATGCGATTTTTAATAATATATGCATTTCGACGAACATCAGGCAATAGAACCAAATGATAATAATTAGTCCAAATGTTATGATTGAAATGCATACGAATTTGGACCAAAAATTTGAATTAAATTTCTGAATTTCAATATGTATTCGGTTTAGTCTATGCAATGATTTATTCAATAAAATCGACGGAATGTCGTTAAAACTAATGTAGTTTTTAATCAATTGATTAAAATCTACGCATTTTATTCGTAAATAATAATTGATTAAAATAAAATATGCTACTTGATATGTATATAGAATTGAAAAAAAAATAACCGCTAAGTGTCAAGATAAACCCCCAAATTAATATGAATGGCACAATTAGCCAATAGTTGGTATAGCATATAAAATAACATGGATAGATTAAAATTAATGAAAGAATAAAACAAATTATACCGCCAAAAATAGCAATATAAGGAGCTACTCGAAATAACAATTTAGCAAGTTTATAGATTTTGGCTACGCTTTGAACGCGAGTTAAGTCAATACTGATGGGCGACACCGAACCCGAGAGCAGGCGACAGAGTGGCCAATATGTCGGTGCAATCGCGCGCTTGTAGTTCCAAAAATGAACTAGTTGCGATGCCAGTACGAAAACATGAGCTGAAATTAGTGGCATGTTTATATGGTATCTCGCTCTTAGAAAGTGCGGCCAATCGCCCAGTAGTAGGAATACAGTGTTACTCGTATGCGGCGGTAGTGCCGCTGCTATACAGCTTCGGCACAAATAGATTAAAGTTATGCTAAATATTAGAAAAGGATTACAAAGTTTGCGTTGATTTTCATCTCCAAATCGAAACAACGAAATGCCGTATTCGTAGAAATGTGTTCCCGCACTCGCTATCCAAAAGCGTCTTGGCAGTTTTCTATGTATAGAGAACTCTTCCATCTTTTACAGTAACTAAAATGATAATTTTAATGTTTATTTATATATGTTTTATTAAAATATACGATGAATAAAACATGAACCAAACCAACCTATCAAGAAACTTTTTATATTTATACTGTAATATATTAATTCTTATTCTCAATACTACTATATTATAGATTATATATATTTAGTATTGCTTATTTACTATCTATTGTGTGACAAATTAATTTAGCCGGAAAGAAGTACCCAGCTAACTTTTTTATTTGTTCAAATATTTTTAAATACAATGCATCTAATTAATAAAGAAATAAGTAAGTTTGATGTGTTAAGGATTAAAATTAGCTAAAATTTAAGAATAAAATATTATATAGTAGTAAATTATTTTAATTAAAAATGTTAAAACAAAACAAGCGAATTTAATGCTTATTTACAGCGCGTAAATCATATCAAAATCTAAGTGCAAAATATTTTGGAGTTTAAAATTGCAGCTTAAAATTGATTGTAAGTTATGAAATTGGTAAAATTATGTAAACTTCGCTGATATTTACTATGTAAACTAACAGCACAATTATCAGCAGTATTACACATCGTTTTGTTGTTAAAATAATGCACAATAATCATTAATAATTCATTTATCTTATTTATTAAAATGTTTAAAATATTTTAGCCCATGTAACAATTACTACTTATATTTTAATTATTTTAAATTTTAACCAAATAAAACATACACATCTGTTTATTAATTTGATAAATTATATTTAAAAATATTTCAGCAAATAAGAATATTAACCCTGTATTACTTTCCGGCTAAATTAATTTGTCACCTTATATTTAGTAAAAAATAAATATTAATTAAAATGTGCCTTATTTAATTTTATCTATTAAGGTAAAAAAGAAAATTTTTACTTGAACTTACATGCATAATTTAATTATTTGTTTGTTAATGTATATTTTGTTATTGATAGAAATATTATTTAATTAAAAATAGCAGTTTATTGAACTAACCTTTAACATATACGCAACGTAGAGGAAAATAAATTTAATTATTATGTTTGCATACATTAGCGTTTAATATTAATTATACATATTATTTTAAAATTTTTATTATATATTAAAAACAATAATACATGCTGTAATTAAATAAAAATAATGTTATGCATAAAATTATAAAAACATATTTCATAATAATTATTAACAAAATAATATCAACCTATCATATAATGTAAAACAATAAGTTTTAACATATATTTCACTAAAATCAGTGTGCAATATATTACCGTTAAATACTTCTTAAATAAATAAAATAAAGTTATAAATATATTAAAGCTCAAAACTACATCTAAATAAGCCAGTAACTAAACTATGTTTTATTTCTAAATATATTATTTTTTTATTTAAATCAATAAAATATACATAACAAAATATTTTTGTTAAATTTTTAATTTATATAATAGAAGTTATAATAAAACATTACAATATTTAAAACAAATTGATTTTGTAGCTATTTGAAAATGTTATTATTATAATAACATGTTAATAAACCTTAAACGCTTTACTATATTTTTCAATAGAAAAAATGGTTTAAAAATTAATTAATTAATATTAATATTGTAATGTAAATATACATAAAATAATTTTATAAATGCAATATTATTTATATTACAAAATAAGCAAAAACATTCGAATATTGATTAAAGTTACAGTTTGTTTTATTCAGTTTATTTTTTTAAATAGTTTATTTTAAAGGCAATTTATTTTTTACTTTTTAAATTGTGTTATGGTATGTTATTTGAATTAAAGATACAAGATAACTAAATATTTGGTTATTTATTAGTTACTAACATAACATATATTATATAAATATTTATCAAGTTTATTTTATTAAATATTTAGTGCCTGTACTTAAATATGAGGTAAAAATTGTTATTTAGCAAAACATTTTTGAAATTATTAAAACAAAAAGTTGATAACTTATGTCGTTTGAAATGCATGGTTTACTTAATACTGATTAAATAAACCAAATTAAATAAACAAAACAATTATATTCTTATATTTATTGGAAAATTTCAATAATCCGATCGCCGATCGCTTCCGTCGCCATCGCATACGGACTCTCATTAATGGCGACAATTGACACGAAATCCGATGATTCCTAGCATTCAATGCAAACCAACTCATTAATACAGTATAAAATTGTTTGAAAATATGGTCATTACATTTTTATTCGGCAAAAGATAAAATTGTCGCGATTTCTCCAAAATATTCTCAACATCACTAGCATGTTCAAATTCAAGCGGTTTAATAACTACAAGTTTGCCAATATTTTTAGCCCACGTTTTGCCATTAGTTGACTTCAATGTCTTCTTCAGTTGCGACCGAAAATCGGCCAAAAGTTGCGATCGTTTTAACAGAATCTCAATAATCGACTCCAAGTCCATCGACACCAGACCTCTGCCGACGAACTCTCGGATCTCAGCCGACATTCGGCGCACTTTCGACCGCATATCCGGTTCGGACTTAACAGTAGCTAATGTTCTCTCTCTCACCGACTCCGGTATGTCGTGCGCGAGGAATGCGTACATAAACTCCAACACAAACTCCTCATTCAAGACCTCTTCGCCAAACCGATTGTCCGACAGATTGTCGACAATTACGGCCTTTTCTGCCATTCCTTTGCGCATCAGTTCAGTGATAAAGAGCGCGCTTTCGAAGTAACCGACGATATCATACCCGCCCTTTGGGGACAGTCGGCGCAGCAGATCCATAAAATACTTGCTATACTCCTTAAAAGTACACAGTTTGTCCATATCTCGGGTCCAGTTGAGGCCAATCACCGGTCGATTAAACTTTTGCGCCAACTCTTCGAACGCCGAGAATGTCGTCTCAATCGGAGGCATAAAATATAGCGGTTTTCCGGTCTTCACGTTATTGAGCGCCGTATGTGTGTCGGTAGATATAACAAACTTGTACCTGGCCAAAGCTATCTTGGCGCTCGTCACGCGCGAAATAAAGTCAAACAGTCTGTCCTTCCCGCCCGACCCGTACTCTTTCAACTGTCCGACTGTTATCATCTTGATCTGGTTGGGCGAGAGCCGAACGCCTAGACCCGTCTCCAAATCCCGCTGCAGTTCGACGCCAAACAACGAGTCCATTCCGATCTCGCCGAGAGTCAAGTGCTCGGGTGTGTTGTCCGGATCGATGCCGAGTGAGCGCCAGAGCTCCTTCTTCCGTGGCGTATGTCTGCATATATCTGCTTTTGGCGCTTCGGCACATATCTAATAAATATGTAGATGAGAGTAATATTTAATTCAGCATACAATTTTTACTAGTTTATATAAACTATTTTATATTTAGCTTAATTTATAACTTTATTTATTAATGAGTTATATCAATTATTACACAATTATTATCATGTTTATAAAATAATTACAACTTTATCAGCTTAATTTATCGGCGCTTTTATCTGCTCTTGCTGCCTATCTAGTGAATAAATCTTTGCATGCTTAAATATATTTTACTAATTTTTGTTATTTACATATCATTTTGGTTTCTAAATTTCATATGCATTATTTAAAATGTATGTTTATAATAATTTGAACGCTACAATAATAAATAATATAATGCAATAATTTATTGCAATTTAAATTCACCACTTACAAATGAAGAAACAATCGGTTCCTTAACGGCCAGTAGTTTATCGAAGACTTCACAACAGGAGTTGATTCGCTGTATTCGCAGTTTATTTGTGTGAACTTCGCGGTTCAAGTCGGCAAACGAACCGAAGTCGTCGACAGCACCAAACTGTACGGCCAGTCCGTGCAGACCATCCTTCCGCCGACGTTCGCAGATTTGTTCGCAACTCGAGTTCCCGAACCCGTAGTTCGTTTGGCCGGCATTTCCTTTACCGCAAGTGATGGACGAGAAGACCACAAAATAGTCTAAACTATAGCTCAAGTCTCGCGTCAATCGATCGAAATTAGCGCACATTTTATGCTTCGTATCGACTGTTTCGCCGAACTGTTCGAAAGTCATGTTCTCGAGTAGACAGTCGTTGAGCACAAGAGCCAAATGAAAGACACCGCCGATCGGGCCGTACGTCTCGGCCTCTCTAAGCAGTGCTTTCGTGCCGTCTATTGAAGTGCAGTCTTCGGTCGAGACTTTCACTTCGATTTCAAAAGCTTTGCATTCTTTGCCATAACTTAGTAAACGATTTATGACATACTTCTGATAATCGGTTTTAATGCCCGACCGAGAGGTCAGTATAAACTTCTTAGCGCCCATAGAGTGCATCCAATGCATGAACTCGAGTGACATTCCTCCCAAACCTCCGGTCAATACATAGACTTTGTTTGCGTCGAAAAACGTTTTGGTCGTAACCGACAAATCAATCGCCGGTTTAATAGTTTTCAAAGTTTTCAGATTCTTCTCCTCATCTCTGATCCGAATAACTATTTTCCCGATATGTCTACCGGTAGTCATGTATTGCATGGCTTTCTGTACGTCCTTCGCGTCGAACACCGTTCGCACAATCGGTTTAATCGAACCGTTCGTACAGTTCTTGTGCAGCCATTCGAAGAAATTAATCGCAAATTGTTTTGAATTAATTATTTTCAAATCAATCGAAATACCAATAAACACAATATCTCGTAAGAAATCAACCATGCCAAGTTGCTTGTTCTGAGCAAGATTGAATTTACCCAGCTCAATGAACCGACCCGAGTCGGCGACGCACTCATAGCTGGCGTCGAGTTTGTCGCCGGCGAGTGAGTTGAGCACCAGATCGACGCCCTTTCCGGCCGTCAATGCCTTAATCCTATACTTGAACTGAATGTCTCGCGAACTCAAGATATGCTTTTTGGGGATTCCGTACTCTTTGATCAAAAACTGTTTCTTCTCTTCCGTTCCCACCGTCACGAATATTGTGCACTGGTAGTATTTGCATAGATTGATTGCTGCCTGACCCACACCTCCAGCTGCTGAATGTATTAATATACTTTCGCCTAAAAATATACAAATATTATAATATAAATTACATGGATATTTAACCAATGTCTTAAACAACTACCTTTTTGCAAATTAGCGCGCACAATCAGTGCGTACCAGACAGTAAGCACCGGCATGAGCAACGTCTGCGAGTCCTCCATTGACCAGTGCTCGGGTATATGTGTGATATGATTCTCATTCGCGTAGATATCAGTGGCCAAACATCGGGTTAACTCAAAGCCCATAATCCGTTCGCCGTTATCCGTGCGCCGACCGGCGAACTCGCAACCGAACTGTGAATAAGTCGGCGCCATTAGCGGCTCATATTGTACTCGACCTACAATTAATTATTCAAGGTAAATGTTATATACAGTATTAATTTCATTAATTAAATTTATAGTTTAGTTATTTGTTAATTGTGCTTTGTAATATAATATGCATCATTTAATTTTTAAAATAATTGTAGTATTTTATAATATAATATAACTAGATTTTATGCTAATATAATGTTAAATCTTATTTTATGTTGCATATCACATAAATATTTATTTACTATACAAAAATAGCAAAATATATAAATTACTAACCAGTTGCAATCATGATATCGTGAAAATTCAGGCCAGCGTAGTATATTTTACAATGTACTTGTTTATATGGATTATTTTGATTGTCAAATGAACTTTTGTTTAAAGCTAAACATCTCAAGTCATACCACTGTATGCCTGCGATGTCTGCGGTTTTGCCGACATTTAGATAGTATTGATTCGAAACAGTTTTGTCGTAATCTTTCGGTAGTCTTAAGTGTCGATAAGTTCCGA
>JAQIXC010001449.1:0-14681 GCA_034697605.1 Metabelba pulverosa
TATTTAAGCAAGAAAAACTATAGATACTCTAGAAATGTTTCAAAAATTTGTTAACAATCATTAACAAATTTTTATTACTAAAAACAAAATATTTTATAAATATATAAATCATTTAATTTCTAATTATAAATATTTTTAAGACTGTTATAAAATATAAGTTATGTTAAAATCTATATTTATAATAAATTAAAAGTTATAAGTTCTTATATAAGTTTCTAAAATGTATACAATTTTACCACTTTGCTATAACTTTATGCAAAGTTTTGGTGTAATTTTAGAGTTTATTTTAAAAGTTTTATATAACTAATAAAAATCTGTATTTATCCAAGTTAATAAAAATTTACAGCGCTTTGAAATTTTATTAACTGTTTATATTTTGTTTTTGCTTAAAATACAAAATTTTAAATAAAATTAAATATACTAACATAAAATATTAATATACTTATCTCATAAAAATTTTATTATTTTTAATTACACAAAATTTGTTTTTAAAATGAGCTATCTTGTGTTATGAATAATCTGAGATAATTTTATTAAAACAGAAATAGTTGAGAAATGTTTCAGTATATTACTGAAAATATTTCTATCATACTATATGATAAAACTCAAGAATAATATATTGCTAATCAACCACAAATTAATTTCAAACTAACATTTTTAAAGAAATACTAATAAAAATCAAAGTTATAGCGCCTAGACTTAGATTTTTATCACGCTAAAACGAAAATTGCAAATACATAAAAATGTAATTTTTTACTATTTAATCGCTTTTTTATTTGATTTATATCCGATTCTAATTCGATAAGATGTTACTCTGACTTAAATGAAATAATCTGTTGCCGACACTTCCTTACAATAAAAATATGAAGATGCTAGTGCATAAATTTATGCATTCCATTCCAGTTTCGCGATTCAACGGCTCGGCTATACATTAAAGCGACAATTTTGAAGTTCAACTCCAGGAACACATTTTTACATAATGTGTTTTTTGAGGAAAGCTTTTATTAGAAAAAAAATTATAGTATCTTGCAAAAATAATAAAATCATAAAAAAATATTGTACACAAGGAATCAGACTTTATTGCAAGGCTTGTCGACTATAAAAAAAATAAAAACTTAAAAATAATGTTTTAAAAGTCAATAATGTTTTTATTACATCCATATTCAGTCAGAGGTACTCAACCCCTGCCGTACAGTAGTTTAAAACGAATTAAAATCTTCTTTTTTACTAACAATTAATTTTCTAATCCGAGTCTTCTTAAAAAGAATTCTTATTAAATGAATATCAATTAAATGAAATAATTTTTGAGTTTAAAATGATAATAATTAGCAGCAAAATGTTGCCGTTATTTAGCATTTCCTGTCATTAATGACATCAAAAGATCGTTTTAAAAGAATAAAAGGACTTAATTGAGAGTCAGGTTTCAAATGTTTTGCCAGAAATAAATGCATAGCAATGAAGGAATGCGTTTTCATCAGTTCTACAATGAAGAAAAAAATCTTTATTCAAAACAGATTGTTATGTTTTATTTTGTTTCGAAAATGCATTTCAATTTATATCCTAAACCGAAGTGAGCGACTGAACTGGTTTTTCGTATGAAAGAGCCGAACAAATCGGCGCTCATGTCGTACAACACCAACCGTTCGACTGCTTTTGGTTTTGGATTTTCGCGAAACAAAACATTAAAATCAATTAAAATATAAAGAATAAGAAGAAAAGTATTTAATTTTCAGGTCTTCTAAACCGTTCAAAAGAGTTGCTTCTCATCGGGCACTGCGTCTCAATACAAGTTTTATCTGTATGAAAAACTTCACTGTGCTTTTTTTTCTTATTGCCATGTCCTTTTTCCCTGCAATTGCATTCTTATTTGATTTCGAATCAATGTAACATCAATTACACCCCAACTGAGTCCAAATCAATTTGGATTTGTCTCTCTCTCTCTCTCTCTCTCTCTCTCTCTCTCTCTCTCTCTCTCTCTCTATCTCTCTCTCTCTCTCTCTCTCTCTCTCTCTCTCTCTCTCTCTCTCTCTCTCTCTCTCTCTCTCTCTCTCTCCCGACGTCTTTCCCAAAAGACATTAATTTCAAAAACTGTGAGAAATATAATTTCGTAAACCTATTGAGAAAAGAGTTGATCGAAACTAAGAGGTTAAGCAAAAAATCACTTAAATATTTACCATAAAGTTCTCTTCACTTTAAGTACACTTTGCGGAAGTTTTTCACTGCAACATGATTATATTTCGGATGCATACCAGCGCCGGGCACACGGCCAGATTTGCCCCATCAGAATACTTTACGTACGAATTATCAAGGCGGATTTTCTCAAAACCATTACACGAGAATATTTCAATTGCCAAATTATAGCTGTGAAGCTTTATTCAAATGAGCTTGATACACAAATTAGTAAGCTAACCATAAACTTCTTTTTAAGCAAATTTGCACATCTCTTTTCTTAATCATACGTCAAAATAAAGAAAAATGCTTAATTTGTATTTATAAAATTAAATAAATTTAAATTTAATCCTGTTTGGACTGCCGTTCCTCCCCATTCCCAGACCTGATTGATTCGAAACGTAAACTTAATATAAAGATAATAATATATAAATTTATATTGCTCCTTTTCCTCTATACTAATCGAAATCGACAGAACAAAGTGCTTGAGATCTGAAAACATTATTTCCATTCAAGTCATTCAACTTATTGTTTATCTATGAATTAATATGAAAATGTTTAAATGCTATTAATGCATTGTATATTTTTACAAACTTATTTACTTAGTTGCAATTAGCTAAACGTAAATTTTTTTCTTTAAAGAAAAAAAATCTATTACATTGGAAGAAGAAAAAATTGATATGATTAAAATTCTTCAAATCAAAATTATCTTATTATAATGACTAATTCAATTACCAAGAATTTATTAATACCACATAACAACCAATTATTAATAACGGGATTAATGTAATGATAATTATTTGAAATAAATAAATTGATAATAAAAAAATATACACCGTTCAAATTATGCTATGTAATATTGCTAATTTAAAACAAATTACAAGTTTCTACTAATTAAATTAATTTTTGAGTAATCTAAAACTATGTGTTATAAAAACTAAAATAAGACTTAATAAAAAAATACAATTTTAGAGCATGTGTATAATTTTTTGCCATGTATATCAACATTTAACTCCATCTCAAAAGCCATTTCAAACACGTTTGACGTCTCATATCTTCAAATAATCGCATTTTAATGTCGGCTTTAAATTCAGAATTAAATTTCGATTTCCATTTAAATAAAAAGTTTATTTTCCAATGAATTTTCGTAATAGTAGTCAAAAATCTGTTCCACTTTATCTACCGGTTTATTAAACCCAAAACAAAAATTGAAATTAATTTTATATTTATTCTGTCCTAAAAAAGTAGATTTAAGCGTAAATCTTAGGAGAAAATTATTAGACATAACAGTTTAACGCAAAAAGAAAACATGTTAAAGTTTAGGAGCGGCTCAGATGTCAACTATTCATCTCATTTAATAACGAAAATTCTTTAGCAAAATAAATACGTTTTAATAGTATTAGTAAATAAAATAACAAGATTTATTATATACTGTGTATTAAGGTGTATCTATTCATCTATCTATTTATATAAACTTGATAAGCATATCGGTAAAAACTTTACCAATTAGTCGCTAATACCAACGAATTTGTGGTAATTTCGAAAGCATTTGGGTTTTGATTTGAATAAAATATAAAGATTTCATTTCATAGATAAGCAACAAAATGAAAAAACACATAAAATGAGCGCAAAATTAGATTAAAGCGAAATTAGAAAACATATTATTATCGTTCGTATTCTTAAATCACATTTAGCTTTGGGATGATTTCGAAAATAAAATTCTCTTTTCGTTCGTTATTCCGATTATTGCTTCGAATTATTTCTCAAATACTTATTAAGCGATGAATTTGGAGCACGACTTCCATCGCTGCGATAGATAGATAGGCGAACAGCACCAGTAGTACTGACACCGGCCCACCCAACCTACCAACCAACCACCCCATCTCTCTCTCTCTCTCTCTCTCTCTCTCTCTCTCTCTCTCTCTCTCTCTCTCTCTCTCCTGCTCTCTCTCATCGATACTTTTTATTTTTATGACTTTTTTCTCTCATTAAAAAAAATTCTGTTTGACCTTAAAAACAGTTTATTAAACTGACATAACTTTTTCGGATAAAATTATTAACAAAATTTTAATTAAAAAACAAAAATTTTTATTTCCAGCGAAAAATGTTTGAGAAAAACTGCATTTTAATTATGCGCTGATTTTGTTGTTTAAAACGAAATGTTTGCAAAAAAGTTCTACTTTTTTCCAAACGCGAGGTTAGAGAGCATTCAATTCGAGGAAATCAAGATTTGGTTCGAATTTTTAATATTAAAAAAATTTACTTAATTTTCAAATCAATTAAATAAAGAAATCCAATTAAGAATTACACATGGGTATAATTACGTATGCTTATTGCAATTGTAAATAAGCAGTCTATATACCGGATTAGCACAATATACTGTATATATGTTTTTTATTTAAATTACATTCTGACCTAAGCGACAAAATCTGAAATTCATTACACATTTTAAATTAAAATATTTTTTCCGAAATTTCGTGTCGAGTATTACATACATTAACGCAATTAATTAAAGTCTAAAACTGTGACAAAAAGCAAAAAATCCGACACTTTTTCAAAATACAAAAGTTACGACACTAACTAGTATAATTAAAAAAGTTAAATAAATAAATAATTGATTGATTTCTTTACACAATTGGATTTATAAAATGAAATAAAAAATTAATTGACACATCAATTTTATTTTTTATCATGTAATTTTTGAGATAAGCTAACCAAGACAATCGATTATTTAATATATAATACTAAATATTTATTATTGAATTTAATGATTAATTTTAACTTTATAATATTTATTGTTCAAATAATTTTAAGTAATTTGTTCAATCTTGATAAAAACAAAAAATTAGCTTGTAGAATGTAGCAATTTGCATTTACATGGAATGCCAGCCACTGCTCCCCCTGATGTCAGTTCTGTATTTTGTGCTCTAATTACTCTTAAAGGCTATAAATCTCTTTCTTTTCGAGTGAATCAGTTGTGAAGAAAGATTCGACAAAATAAAGCATTTTTTCC
The DNA here is from genome assembly GCA_034697605.1 of Metabelba pulverosa. Classification (NCBI taxonomy): domain Eukaryota; kingdom Metazoa; phylum Arthropoda; class Arachnida; order Sarcoptiformes; family Damaeidae; genus Metabelba; species Metabelba pulverosa. The sequence continues at coordinate 5,183 of JAQIXC010001449.1, forward strand.
AAAACTATTTTTTAATGTAATTACTTAATCTGAAAGTTTATCACATTTTTTGTGTTTGTTTTTGATTTATATTATTTTTTCAGTTCAGTAATGTTCAATTTGGGAGTGGTTTTTAACTTAACCTCGAAAAATTTTTAATCAGTTTACTGTAGAGATGAAATTCAAACAATCAAAAAATATTTTTGCCAATAAATCAATTATTTATGATATAATAATTTTGGTCTTTCATGCCAATAAAATTGCACTCTGGTTGTCGTATAAAAGTATACAGTTTAATATGTAATTTTTACTGCTCTAAAAATTAAAGTGGAAATACATTTTTATAAGCATGAATAAAAGTTTTTTTTAAGTATTTTAAAAGTTGAAAAGTTTTATAAACAGGAAATCATTACTTAATAATATAACGCATTCATGAAATAAAGTTTAGTTTTCGAAACATTTTATGCAAATTATCAAAATTTGAGGAAAAATTTTCGATATATTTAAAATGTAAAATAAATACACATGCAAATATTTAGACAAAAACCATTTGACCGCAAATGTTCAACGAGGAAAATAATTAAGCTATTTTTTCTTGCTTAGAACAAATAATTATAATGATGTATATTTCTTGTTTACACAATTACCATTAAAAAACAAATTTGCTTGTTAAATTTGAAAAGAGTTTGAAGTGAAAAGATTCACTTTTTGTAGTGATTTGTAGAATTAAAAAGGTTTGCAATTTTGTTACAATTTAGTTGGCGATTGCGTAGGCGTTGTATCACGTTTTGCAAATTATAATGCAATTTAGAACTTAAATCAAATAATAATAACAATAATAAGCAATTGCTAACCACTTCCTGTCTGAAATCATTCTCATTTTTAATAATAGATATTTTTACTTAAAGTTATTAATATTAATAATAAACTTTGATTTCACTTGCTAAATTATTATATTTTAAAATTTAATAAATAATAATTAAAACAATAATTCTATAATTTAAAAAAATATTTTTTTAAATATTAATTTTAAATATATTAAATAATATATATTAATTCAATACTTAAATGTTATTACTTTTAAAATTAATAAAATAGCAATAATTTTAAATTGGTTACTTTAAAAACATTGATATTTACAGCACTGTTTATTGTAATAACAATAATTTTTACGACTATTTTACTTGTATGAAATTTTAAATTGGCAATTTAAAATATGTTACAATATAAAAATATTTGCAGAGAAAAAGAAAAAAACTGCCAAAATAAAATAAATGCAATTTACACCAATTGTATATCTAATAACTCTGTTTGTTCCTCCAATTTTGACCCAAATCTTTCGCACACAAACATCTCTGACACTAACAATTTTTAGCGTTATTTGTTTAGCAATGTATTTTTTATTACAGATTATAGTTTTATGCATTTAAGCTATTTAAATTTTGCAATAAAATTTATAATATGTTTATATATTTAAATCCTAAAAACTGAAATGACTTAAAAATTTAAATATATTATGCATTAAACACATTAAAAAATAAGAGTGAATTCAAAATTAAAAAAAAATAGATTTAGGTGATTTTACTTGATAAAATTAAAATGAGTTTTTAACAATCAGATTAACGCAATAGAAATCAAATATAGAGATAGGATTGAGACGAAGGTCGGTATGAATGCTATTATGTATTTGAAAATCATATCAATTAAGTCGAGACTTGAAATTCAAATGAACTCTTGTTTAGAAGAAAACTTAATTATCAGATAATTGCAAATTAGGATATTTTCTGAAACTACTTTGTACTCCCACACACAAACAGCGCTAAAATGCAAACAATGTTAATTGTTAGACTGTGTAAAATGGTCGAGCTGTTGGACCGACTGGCCTGAATCGAAAATATCTCTCAATGCATTACTGGCATGTAACAAAGTCTCATGCGGTTTGTAACCATATGGAAAAAGAGGGGATATTTCACGCTTGAGGTAAGCGTTTTTGTGGCGCATTGTTTTCCAACATTCGCAACATTCACACATGCTAACTTCTAGGCATTCAATTGAATTTATTTCGGGAAAATTCCTGCTTGACAACTTGACATTTATTAGAATTTATTTTTAAGCGGTACAAAATTAGATACGTTGGATCAGCTTGGTTTAATTTTCTTACACCGTTTCTCCACTCCCCAGACAAGATAATCGCTGAAAAACGTTATATTCTTTTTGTTATTTTCTATTAAATAGAAAATTTAATTATTTCTTAAACTCGAAGATAAAGCAAATTAAAGAAAAAATATTAAATTTAATTAATTAGAGGAAATCAAAGTGAAAGACCAGAACTGGTATTTCGAAGTCGAATCGATGCGATAATCAGTGGTAGAGCCCAGATATGTGTCAGTCGGGAGTCGATTAGGAGTTAACTGATGATCGATTGGCGACTGATTGATATGCAAACTCTGGACTCAGTTTACCTGTTCCTCTCCTCTCCCTATTCTCTCCCTATCCTCTCCTCCTCGCCCTCCCTGTGCGCGCAAAACACACGGAAGAGCAGTCGCCGTCAGTTTAATAAAATTAAAGTTCAAATTCTATTCTAATTCCGATCCGTATTAAGCAATAAAAAACTTAAGTTAAGATTTTTCAAGACTTAAGGCTTTTTCATGATTTATAATTTACGAGTTAATTGATTTTTGCACTTCAACTGAATCAACCGAAATGTGTTCCGAACTCCGAATAACGTGATTCGAGTGAAGCGAACATTTTCTCAATACCCGTAACACTATTTCTAACTATATTTTCGCCAAAATTCGGAACAACTCTGATATCGAATTTGATTTTAATTACTTTGAATAAAGGCTTAGGAGAAGAAACGCTTCTGTTTTTGCAAAGATTAAAATTCAATTAGAAAATTAGAACTTGATGTATTATTAAACGCAAATTAATGCTCCTTTCTCATTAAATCTAATTATACGATTGCACTTCATTGTATCAAGTACTTTCTGTTCTAATCTCAATCATTAGCAGCTAATTAACCGATGAGTTAATTAGAATCGAATTAATTGAGATGTTTTTTGCAAATAGGAGAAAAATGCACTGAACAATTTAATCGCAATGCTCCAAATCATAAACTCAATTGTGTTTGGTTAAATAAGTTTTTTATTTTAGGAATAATTTGTTAGACAAGACTATAATTTAAATATTCAGACTATTTCACATTCAGACGAATTGCCACAACTGTGTACTACTATTGCCGAATAAAAAAATATTTCTCTGAATTTAATTATAGATTTAATTTAAAACGAATTATTATTCTCGTTTACAGAGCTGTCAAAACGGGTTGACATTAATGCCAAAATAGCGGCTCAACTATTGTCCACTTTTTTCCCTCAAATTACTATTATTATTACATTATTATTATATTCATATTTTTTCAATTTGTGCCCATTTGGTGGCGAAAAACTGTTACATAATTAACAGTTAATAAATAATTGTATAAATAAAAAGTTAATTGTATCTTAAAATTAAACACGAAACAATAAGATTTCAGTTTTTCATGATATTTAAGGTGTAAAGAGTTTGAATTGAATTTAAAATTAACTTGCAAAGTATAGAATTTTAGTTGTATTGTATGTATTTTTATACCAAAACTATACAGTACACTATACTCATTTAACCAAAATAGTTTTACGTAAAATGTCTTTAAAAAATTAATTAAGATAAAATTTCGCATTTGTATAAGCAAAAAATTAGAAACTGGCACAATAATTTTTTAAGTATGGGTTACCTGGGTTTTATTTATTTTTAATTTAACCATTTCATGTCACAAACTAAATAAACACAAATATATAGATTATCTAAACATCAGGCGATTATCTAAACGGTTTGGTAACGCAAAAGTAAAATGAGTGTGGTTAAATGTGAGTCAATGAGAAAAACATTAATTAAATTATTTATTGAAATCGTTATTAATATTTATTTTGCAATTACCGTTACTGTACTAAAAGTCGGTTCCCATTAATCGCCGCCAAACTCTTGATCTCACTCTCGAATTATATGTGTCATTGAATTTCTAATTTTGCAATTATACTGCACTATAGTATTGGCAAACCTTTCGATCAAAAAAAGTAAAATACAAAATAAAAAACAAATTCTAATTCATAATCTCAAAACGGTGTAGTCGTAATTGTAAGCTAACTGTTTAAGCCATTAAAACAAAACTATTACAACAAATAGTTTGTTAAAAAGAATATTTGCAATAATTATTTTTGCACTTAATCTTAGAATAATATTTCAAAAATATTTCACAAATTCTTTTTTTGGAAAATTATTTTCAAATTAACTGAAAAACTTAATGTATTTTTTACTGTAGTTAAGCTAATATTATGTCTGCAGTCATACATAAAAATAGCGTTTATTGACTAAAGAAAAGGTAAATTTGCGAACTATTCCGGAGCGCACTGTTCGCGCATTGAGTCAATAAAAATGCATGATAATTTATGTTCCGTCGAGAGACGCACAGAAAAGCATTCATTTTGTTATTGAAGACAAGACTTTTTCGAAGTTCAAACCCCAATAAGTTATTTACGCCCCGAAACTAATTGGGCCGTAAAAGAAGCTCATGCTACTTCTAATGGCTAAGACACTGTACAGCTTTTTTACTATTTGTTTAATGCTTTATTACAAAACAAAAAATTCTCTCAAATTGTTTTTCAAACTTTTTGTTTTGCGTTCGAACTTCAATTTGGAGAAAATTGCAAATTTTTTCCTAATCTGTAAGCTTAGTGTGAAATAAGACTTCGCATCCAAATAGCAAATCCACCCAATATTTTACGATAACCTAATAGTGAGTTACGTTTTTGATTTTTATCGCCTTCTTTCCAAATCAATTTCATCAAGTTAAGAATAAGCTATACTGTCTAAGTTATGTTATAAGCGGCTAAACTAGAAAACATTGAATTATTAGTCGTATATTCGTTGACAACCATTGGAAAATAATTTGGGTTTTAAGTGTAATTGCGAAAAAAATAAATCATTAGAAACAATGGATTGAAATTCTGTAATGAAATTCGAAATTTATTTTTTTATAACTTTTGATTCTAAGATTAAAAATAGATTAAGACTTCGAGAAAAACACACTTCACTTATATGTCTAAAATAAGAAATAAAAAGTTGTTTAAATCGGAATCGAAATATCCAAATGAAATAAACGTGAAAATTATAGCCCAAATCATATCAGTCGAGAATTTATACGAAATAAAACATTTTTGATGTTTTATTTTTTGCGAAACTGAGTCAAATCGGCGCGAAATTAGAGTAAATAATTCAGACTTAATGTCAGATAATAGCGAACTGCGAGTCAGCGCTACAGTCGAAGCCTTGACCCGCTATTCGATGTCAGGTCCGAAACGATTATTACATTTTTTGTTTCTCTCTTTTGAAATAACGTATTCGAAACCTAATTGAAGCCATGAGTGAAATACAAGAGACAGTCAAAAGTGTGTTATTTAAACCGTTTTTCGAAACTTAATTATATCTGAAAAGACATAATAAGCGAAAACTGGATCTTATGTTCGCTAACGTCGCGGACGTAATAGGAATTCGCGAAATAGCGAACATTCAGATCGAGTGAAACAGAGGAATGGCATGCGTTCTCTCCATTCTCACCAAATGATGATAGATACTTTTTTGTCCAAATCAAACCGAAATACAGTTTGATTTTCTACGCTATCGCTGACGAATGGGCTACTGAACCGAGTCTTGATTAGAGAATTGGCGCAAATGACCCAGATTCTAATCACTAACAAGATTTAAAGGCGAACTAAAACCGAAATTATTTGATTTGAAAAAAAGAAAATCTCATCTAAAAAAATTGTCCTAGATTAGACAATGTCCTAATATACTGCACCGTATACTACACTGTATAAATATACAGCACATAAGTTATTATATAAAGATAAATAAATTATGCGAAATGCCAGTTCTCACTTACACTGCAACTGCTTAATTCCACACACAAATATTTGTTTCGCCAAAATTCGTTATATATTTATCGCAAAATATAAATACAAATTCAAATATTTGTTCGATTGAGTCCAGCGTTTAGAATACAATTGCAATATATATTACAATTGCATTGAGTTTTCTAAAAATAAATTCACAATTTGGTCAAAGCCTAACAATTGACTAAATATTTAATTTTTATATTCCTTCGGTTGTGGCCTAAAAATTGTGTTTCAATTCCGAGTTTTTTTTATTGCAATAACATATTTATAGCAAAATTAATTAACTTTTTATTTAACTTGTGAATTGGCTTTTAGTCAACACAAGAATTATTCATATATACGACTATTAACGAATTAAATTTATTTCGCATTTTTGTTTTTTAATGTAATAAATTTAATATTATGTATTAATATTAAACATTAAAAACTAATTTTAAAAATTAAATCAAATTAATTTGAATTTTATCTTTTTGGAGTAATTAATTTATTGAAAAGTATTTTTTTAATATTTAATAAATTATTTTTTGCAATGAATGAGAGAAATGCAATATTAATTAAAAGTTAAAAATAAAACTTTAAAAATATATTCCTTTCTCACCATTTAATTAAAACTTCAATCCAAAGATAAATTCGCACTTTTTCGTATCAAAATTTAGATATTTGCTTATTGTTAATTAAAAAACAAGTTGAATTCTAAAATTAGAAGTACATTATGAAAAGTGCATTCGGAATACAGTAAATAATAAAACAAAAACTGCATTGTATTGACGAGTCTATGGAAACACAAACATTAAAATTATAATAAATGAATATTTCTTGGAGTTTAAGATCAAAACTGGAGATATTAGCTGCAAATGCGAATTAATTTGCATAAATGTTTATATTATAACGAATGTGTTAAAAAGATTCTGTTTAATTAGTAACTAAAAAAAGACTTTTTACGTTCAATTTTTTCAGCATGTTAAATTAGCATTGCTCGAGGCTTTGCGGGCGTTATTCCGCTGCAAAACTAATAAATTGTCAATTATTTCGGGAAAATTATTCTTTGAAAAAATACGTTTTGCATAAAACAAACTAAGACTCTTGTTTACAGATACTTTGCATGATACTTTTTATAGTCTGCGCAAATAATATACATATTTAACTGTTGATTTATTATCTAGTTAAAACTGTACTAGTTTTTTATATTCAATGTAAAATCAATTAGCATTTTTGAAAAATTTAAATTTATTTTTGTTAGTCATTGCGAAATCTAATCATAGAATTTCAAAATTAGATTAGAATTTGTATTCAATGCATATCAGAGTTTGACGCAAAAAATGAAGTTCACTCTCAATGGTATTGTTTGGTCCGAACAAAAAAAAGAGTGAATTAATTTTAAACTGGAACAATTGCAACGATGCAATTATTGCTCGAATCTAAATTCTCTCGCTTTTCGACGAATACTCTCTTTTGTAACACGAATACCGTTTTTTTTATATTGCAATTGTATTTGTTTTGTGTGAATAAATTTCGCCGCGAATTACAATTGAAATTTGTTTTGGCTTTTGATTGATCGATCACTTCTTCTAATCGAGAAAATAAAAGTTGATTTTATCCGTTCGCCACAATTCATAATCAGTATATCAATTGATTATTATTTTTCAATTTGATAAATCATAGGTTTAAGGGAAAACTTTTTCTTAACAAATAATTTGCAATTTTATAGATTTCACACTTTTCTGACAATGAATGGCATTATTTTTTGTGAAAAGTTTAATTGTTAGCAAAAGTTTAACTATTTCTGATTGATTAATAGACAGAATTTATAGATTATGAATTTTAAATTGTATAATTCATTATAAATATTTATACCCGCTTTAATATCGTACTGCATGCTCAAAGACAAAATAAATTACAACTAATAATGATTAAAAACTAATTAAACTGCAGTGTTATTTATCATGGTGCAAATTAGCCAGAAATCACATTTGGGATTAAATGATATTAAGCGAGAAACTGGTCGGAAGCAAAATTTGTTATATCGAATATAAAATTAATGTTCGGTTACATTAAGCCTACAAACAATTTATCATTTCCTACGATATATAGGGAGAGATGAGTGACCTTATTGTGAATTTTGATTTCTTCAAAACAAACTCCTGTTTTGGCAATTGTCCCAAAAGTTTTTCCGAAAGTCTCGGTTATATCTAATTTAAGCTTAACTATTGAGTAATCATGAAATTTTTCAAATATAATTTTTGTTTTTTGCTTAGTATCTAGCATATTTTTAGCTAAAATCTCTTTGAGTCAAATAAACAATTTTTTCAAATACTGATTATTATTATTTTTTATACATTTTAAATACAAGTTTATAATCTAAAAGACAACAAAACAAAACAAAACAAGTGGTGAAGAGGCCGAGAGAGAGAGAGAGAGAGAGAGAGAGAGAGAGAGAGAGAGAGAGAGAGAGAGAACGGGGAAAAATTAAAGAAACAAGGTAATTGAAAAATGTTTAATAATTGAATTGAATTGAACTATAAAATGCAAACTCGAGTGCATTAAAGAGATGTGCAGTTTATTTATCTAAACAAACTATCAATGAATAGTACGTTAACCTTATTTTCTTCTAATTTACTTTCTTTGTGGCGAAAAATTATTTTTCAATTATTTATTTATTCTGATGTTTAAAAAGTTTTTAATATAAAAGTTTAATTAAATGAAATTCATATAAAAATATTTTCATTGTTAGAATTCATATACATTTTCATATTATTAAAAAGTATCTAAGTAAAATCTTTTTTTCAAATGTCAAACAAATTATTTCATGAAAGACATGTACTGTAACTTATTTGCTAAAATATTTCAAAACCACATTTAATTTAAAAAGTTTAAAGATATGTACACTAACTGCAATATATTACAAAGTTTATCTCAAATTTACAGTTTAAAAGTTTTTGTACGAATTAAAAATTTATGTCAAATTTAGAAGAAAAATGTTTATCAAGTCTTCTAATTTAATTTTAAACTGTTAAATTGGGAATTGATTTAGGATTTAATAATTTAATACAATTTAAAAAATAGTAAATTCTAATTTATTATATAATTTTGGTTAAGGGATTAAAGTAGTGAGATGAATTTATTAAGCATTGACAAATAAAGTAGATATGTATTATTAAGGATGGGTTGCGGCAAACGTGCATTTAAGGCATACAATGATCTCTAAACCTACACAAGTCTATCAATCTATCGCCTACTCGTAAATTGTGCGTTGTATTAAAAATTGCTCCTCTTCAAATTTATTCAATACACCGATTGAATACATGCATTGATTTTTATCATTCAATTCATCCATAATTTTAATAAAAGAAAATTCCAAATCAAAAGTTCCGATCTCTTCCTGAACCGTATTGTTCGGATAATTTGTTTTTATGCGTAACTCAATTGCAGTCAAAAACAAAACCAAAAACAACAAAAAAACTAAAACTAAAAACTAATGCAAATATCATATTCTAATCAATTTCTAACGAATTGAGTGAATTTGTGAACTT
>JAQIXC010001450.1:0-14672 GCA_034697605.1 Metabelba pulverosa
ATGAAACTCTGTTTAAGTTAGAATTATTATTAAAACAGATATTTTGTGAGGCGTTGTCGCTCTCACTCATAACTCACAATTACAGTTACAGTATACTATAATTATTTTAATTGGTACTTAACATTAAATTAAACTCTAGAAATACAACTAGTTAATTATCGGTAATCAATTATTAATTATAAATAATCGATGTTAAGATTCATTGATAATTTATTGCTAAGTTATTTAATCAAATATAAACTTGTAATTAAAAATAAATTAATAACATTATAATAAATATCCAATTGAATAAAATAATATTATTGTTGCACGAATTATTTTAGTATCTTTAATTTATTAATATTGTAAGTTTTGCGTAATTGTATATTTATTCTAGGTAATTTCATAATCAACATTTATTTTTAAAAACAATTTGTTTATTAAAAAATGATTATACAAAACAAGTTAGCAACATGCATAATGAAATATTTAGTGCATTTTAGCTATTATAATGTAATAAACAAATGTACTTTGATCAAAAATTTTGAATAGTATAAATCCGATTAAACTCAAACCAACGTAATAAAACATAGTTAACAAGTTTAATTCGCGCCACAAATGACCGATCGATTGGTGTATCGGACGCTGTCCTCCTCGTGAAAGACAATGCCGGCCGACATAATGCGACGGATATTATCCAAATACTCGTCGGTAATCGATGGCAACAAATGCCGATTCGCCGCCACATTCCGCACCCAATCGAACAGCTCTTTCTCCCAGTCCCTCATCTGCGCGACGACGCGGTCGAGCGCCTCCTGCGCGGAGCACCGGTGGGCGTCGCGCATCGCACGCACGGTGTTATGCAAAGCGCCCGACTCATGCAGTTCCTTCGGGTACGAGTACAGGCAGTTTATGGTCATATTGTACCACATAAACAGATCCCACATGCGGCGCCGCACGGGACTGGCCAGCTCGGCCGGCGACCAGTCGACGTCCGACACGAACTCGAGCAGAAGCGGGAAGACGTCGCGGCCGAAGTTGTCGCACCGGATGTCGCGAAACTCGTCGAGCGTCGCGCCGGTCACGCGGCGCACGTACTCCGCGGGCAGCGCCGCCTCGTAGACGGCGCGCTCGACGTACACCGGCAGCAGTCGCATGAAGCCCGCGTACACGTGCGGCTGCATCTGGCGTCGTAAACGCGCCGATAGCTTACGCCAAATGCGCTCGTAGAGCGATGCCGGCGCCGGCGACTGTTCGCCGCTCTCGTCGGCGAATACGCGGCGCCAGCGCTCGAGTTCGGCCATATCGGCGCCGACGCTGTCGTCGAGCGAGAAGATGAATATACAGATTATGGAAAATGTGAGGATTTTGTCGACGGACGCCGTGTTCCACGCGCACCGGTAGCTGTAGCGCACGCAGTTCTCGAGCGAGAATTTAGCCAATCCTCGGCTCAGCTCCGAGTCGGCGCTCAAATCGAATTCGGCTAAGAAATCGCGCGCCGCCGCCAACACGTCGTCGTAGGCCACGAGCGCGTCGGTCGGCTTTTCGAAGTAGTGAAACTGCAGCGCAATTTCTAGCTCGCTCAATTTTGCCGCCGACGGCTTTTCGCCACTATTCGCTATAATTTGCAAATAGTATTTAAACTATTTACTTATTTAATTAATATAGTATAACATGTTTAATCTAATTGCGTTTTACACCATAAGCAACTGGAATTTATCGAATAAATTTATATTACCATTTGATTTGGATGTATTTGTTTGCGACATGTTTTATACTAGCAATACCAGAAGTTAATATTGTACAATCATTTTGCTAGACCAATTTATACTTTAGCATCATCAATTTAGCAATCTTCACTACAATTACTGTTTTTATATGGTTTTAATAAAAAATATTATTATAACAAAAAGTGCAGATAGGGCTGCCAGATGTTTAATTCCGGTTTGGATTGTCAATTTTTACGACACTAATATATTGTCCAATTTAAGCATTTTACACATATTGTTATAGTTATCATTTTAAGTATTTCGCCATTCGTATACTGCATTAAATAGCATACTAATTATCGTAGACTTTTGTATAGTTTAAATCATGAAAAAAAAAGTTGGTTTGCTATATTTCACAAAATAGATACCAAAATCCCAAGATGTTTATGCAAATACAACTGCATTTATGTAATTTCTGAAACTTGATTAGAAAAATATACACACTGTGTAATTATTCAGAACACTTTTATGTCCATTTTAGTCCAGTTTACAAATTCATATTAGATATAAATTCAGTATTGTTAAAAACACTAACTTGGCAGGTTAATTTAAGAACATTATTTTATTATTAATTATTATATTATTTGCTATTTAAAAATTTGCAAAGTAATTTGAACTTTTAAGCTCATGATTTAGAAATTGCAGCTAATAAAAAGCAGGTAGCATGTATAATAGAATGTATTATCTAGCAAAATTATTTAATATTAATAAAAATTAATTATTAATCAAAGTATCAGCATACATACACGTTTTTTTTTTTGTAAATAAGATAATAATTTAATTATAGGATAATAACCAATGGAAACATTTATATTCAAAATGAAATAATAAATATTTTAACTCAGTTATTTATTACACAGATGAATTGAAATTACTTTATTACTAATAAAAATTCCAGTTTATTAGTTATGAACTTTGAATGATAAAAACTTTAGTTAAATTATATTTGCATTTAATTTGTTTGTAGGGTATTATTATAATATAAAAATTTTACCACCGCAAAAGTATATGCTGATAATTTAATTGTTATTTGCGAGCTTTTTTCTAAAATAGTTCAGGTTACACAATATATTCTTAACAAATAGTTTGTCCGGATAAAAGGGTCTAATTCAGCGTGTACAATATAATTAATAAAATTTTAACAATATTATAATGACAATAACAATAATTTAAAATGTTTATAGTTATAAATTGATCTGATTACGTATACTGCATAGTTTTAGTGTTAAATGAAATATAATATCGTACATTATATTAACAATAATTTAGTTTAGGTACAAATAGGTCAATATAAATTCTAATTAAAATAACATTATTATTATATAAAATATACAAAATTTTATACAGTTCTAAAAGCGCGGCTTTATCGGGAGCAGAATGTCCGAACAGCTAACAACTAATTCAGCAGGCTAAATCGGTTGATTGCGTTCGATAAGTCCGGCCCGACGTAAGACCCGAACATAAGCTTAAGCAGCAAAACGGCGTTTATACGATATATAAATCTGCATGAAAGCTGTAATTATATTGTATAATTAATATTGTATTTTATTTTGTATAATAGATAACAAATTGATCTACTCTATTGATTGTACAATATTAACTGAATTTATTTATTTTTTTATACATACATAATTTTTGGCATTAATGTATCTGAATGTATCAATAAATATTATTTCAATTAATAAGAAGTACAAATATTTAAATGTTGTACATTTTATATCTTAACTAATAATTATTTTGTTTAAATAGCTTAAAGCATTTTTAACCAAGATGTTTAGAAAATATTTAACATATATAAATTAATTAATTAAACAGTTTACAGCTAAATTAAGTATACATTTTACATAAATGGTATTACTTTACTGTTATATATAAATTTTAGAATATGTGATTAGAATAATAGATAAGTTAATAAATACATTACATGTTTTTATATGAACATTTAAAAATAATTTATAATAATTAATTTTATTAATATAATAAAAATAAAACATTCATATAAACATCATACATCAATAATAAAATAATAGTATTATCTATTTTAATTAATGATAAAAATGCATGTCAATTAAAGCTTTTATAAAAAAAGATGCAATAAAGTTAAATTATTGGTGAAAAATACAAATAAAATTTCCGGTAGCAGTTGTTTAAAAAAATTAGATTACATTATTATATTAAATTATCTAAAAATTTTCTCAGTAAATGTATTTTAAATAATTTTAATAATTAAAACAAGACTGCCCAGTATGACTTCAATAACTTTGATACAAATTCCATAATATGTAGTTGGTTTTAATCATTTATTTATTGAGCATAAACTGTAAGATTTATTAAGCAGTCCGAAGCTATAAAAAAATTGAAATATTATGTCAAATATGCCAAATTCACAGATGCGCAAGTATAGTATACAAAAACTTCACAGATGCGTCAGTAAGCTATACAAAAACTTCACAGATGCGCAAGTAAGGTATACAAAAACTTCACAGATGCGCCAGTAAGCTATGAAAAACTTCACAGATGCGCAAGTATACTCGCAACTAATCCATCTACTAATGGTCCTTCCCCTAAGCACACCAGCCGTCCAATCCACGAGTTTAATGCTAATCTTATTAAAGTATAATCTTTACTAATGCACCCCATCTACTAGAGCTGAGCAGGTCCGGGTCTTTGAGATCTTTACCAAAGACCCGGACCGGACCTGGATCTCTTCATTGAGGACCCGGACCCGGACCTGTGAGATCTTTGAGGACCGGGACCCGGACCCGGTCCTCTATATAAGGACTCGGACCCGGACCTGGGACCTCTTGCATAATATTTTATGTAATTTTTAACCAAATAAAAATTGTTAGATTACATATCCCATTAATTTTACGTATTAAATAACAGTAATAATGACAATATGAGTCAATTTGTGTAAACTAGTGCTTTCTGTTAATATATACAGTATTTTTAAAATAGTAAATTGGTGCAATTTTATAGCTATTTCTATGTTTGTCAGGTCCTAAAGAGGTCCGAGGTCCCAAGACCCAAAGACCCGGACCGGACCCGAACCTCCACATTGAGGACCCGGACCCGGACCTCTACTAAAACTGAGGACCCGGACCCGGACCTCTACTAAAACTGAGGACCCGGACCCGGACCTCTACTAAAACTGAGGACCAGGACCCGGACCCGGACCTCTAAAGAACTCAGGTCCGGGTCCGGGTCCTAAGACCTGAGGTCTTTTTGCTCAGCTCTACCATCTACCAATGTATTCCATTTGTAAGCTATCTCAAATTGTATTGTATTTCTTTTTATTAAAATTATATAAGAAAAATTGAACAATACAATTAAGACATACCAATTTAAATTGGCACTAACATGACATTATGATTAAATAAACATTTTTAATTATTATACAGTTCTAAAAGCGCGTCTCTATCCGGTGTCGGCGAACAAACCGGAGCTGAAAGTCCGTAACTATCGGCTAATTCAGGGCACGTTTGACGAGCAGAGGAAACCACTTGTGCTCAGCGCCAACAGCTCCGTAATCAGCGCCGTTCAGCCGCCGCAGCCGACTACCGGCGCCTCGACGAACGACAGCGCGCAGGCAACCGCACAATCGCGGCGCCGCTACTTCATGATCGGCAAGTCGAGTCTGGCCGGCGTACCGCAAGTGATGTATTTGATGGAATGGCCGCACAAATCGGCGCAATTGCGTAAAGCGATTAAAGCGATTACGTGCGGCGACTATGACTGCAGTCGAGCCGATCACTCGACTGCCGGCGCCGGCAGTAGTGGCGGCGCTGGCGCTGATGAGGATAACCGGCGCCGCAAAGCCGACCGCCAATCGAATCGACAACAGCCGGCGGCGACGGATCAACATAACGGCCGAAAGAATAAGAATAAAAACTCCGAACAGCAGCAGAATTCGTAACAAGATCATTTTAGATTGTGCATTTTTAGTTCTTAATAAACTTCATACTCTACAAAAAGAAATTCATTTTATCATGGTTAATTCTTGTTTATGGTCATTACGATTATTGAGTTTATAATTGATAATAATTATTTATTATATGGAAATGTATCAAGCTGTAATTTTAATTTTCTTATAATATTTTCAAGTATTAATTTAATAATTTGATAGATTTTTTCTGTCGAAATATTTGTTTAATTTGTTCTAGGCAATTGTTTGTAAGGTTTTTATTTGCATTTTGTTATTTGATTTTATAATTAATTAATTTAAAAATGTATTTATAAATACGAAACTTTTTATTACGTATATTCAGAAATTTTGATGAATTATCGCCGAAATGCAGTGTTTGAAATGCAATAACAAATTGAAACAATTTTAACATTTTATTCATTAATCTTATTATTTATGCCAAACAATTATTGTGCTATTTATTTTGTATGAAAAAAATAATACATAAAAGCATTGTAATAATTTATTTACTATTAAAAATTATGTGCCAAAATATTAACGTGATAGTATTTAATTAGCTTTATTTAATGTAATAATATTAAATTAATTAAAAAAATTATGTAATATTAACATGCAATATTTGGGGTTGGTAGGTCAAAATGTATAAAGAATTCAGAAAGATTTATTTATAAATTTAAATGCAAATTAAATACAGTTGATAAAATTTCAATATATATATATTAATATAAAATTAAATTAAATATAGATGTTTATATCAACACATCCCATCTTCCATGTGTATCGGTGCAGATCGAGTGCACAACTACCTCTGGCCGAAGATCGTGCAGTGCGAGCAGTTCCCGGTCGACAACGACATGTGCATTCAGGCGCAACATTCGGCGCCGGCAGTGCAGTCGATCGCCGATAAGAAGCCGCTCGCGACCAATCAGCACACGGAGAATAAGCGCCGATAGTGCGCTAATAAGAGCAAGCATGGCCGAGATGGTAACAAGAAGCATCGGTATCACGCTAGCGACGCGGCCGCGGAGTACTCGCCGCCCGCAAGCAACGAGTTTTTCTATGAAAAGCAGCATTGTTTGTCGGCATTGTTAAAATTGTAATAATTAAAATATAGCGTGTCTATTTATTGAAAATACTAGTTAATTTTTACTTTTATTATATAATTAGATGTTTAGTTAATTTCGCACATCTTAGAATTGCAACTGTTTTAAAACTCCGAGAGATAATTTAATACGGTTAAATTCATTTGATGCATCTATTTTCGAATATAGTTAGGTAAAATAATGCTAAGTTAAATAATGATGCGAATATTATTATTGACTGCACATTTAATACTGTAATTATTATATTATATACTAATTGTTATAATATCATCAATAATAATTTAATTTAAGAGCTCTCCTCTCATTAAGTTATAAATAATACTTTCTGATATAAAAAACAAATAATATTAGATTTTAATTATTTATTAAAATAAAAAAATTTAATATTTATAGAATATTCAATTATTCTTTAAAATTATTTGTTGGTATCATTTCATAGATAGTTATATTATTTATAAATTAATTTCTAAAAAGTAATAGTATAAATAATTAAACAATATTATATTACGTAATTATTTATTTAAAACTTGCATAAATATAAAATTAATAATCGATTTTGTATATTATTCCAATTTTTACTATCTATTTCTATTAACAGATATCTATTATTAGCATATTGAATTAGTTTTCAATGATATAAAATACTGACCACTATATGCAAGATCAAATATATATACGTACTTTAGTTTTACCGTGCTAATTACATTTAATAAAATTAATTAACTAAATTTGTTTCATATCGAGCATAATTACTTCTTAATTTAATAATATTTTACACATTATATGCATTTTATGTAATTACTGTAATCTTATTATTTTTACTATCTTTAACTCATTTCATATTATAATACTATATTATATTTTATATATTAATAAGTAATTTATGATAAGCAGTTTTACCGATAATGTTAAATGTTAAATTTTATCTACATTTGCCTTCTAAATTGTTGATTACATTGTGAGTTTACAAATTCTATATTAATTTATAAAACGTAATTTATTTAAAAATAAATACTTTATTAAAAATTAAAACATTTATTAAAAGAAGTTAATTTATTCTAAAGAATTTTGACAATAACCATAACAAAATTAATTTATTTCACAATACAATATTATAATAAATTTATAATACTAATTTTATTTAATCATGCAAAACATCTATTTAAACAAATCAGACTATATATTAATTATCACAATATCATTATTACAATGTATAATAAATTGCTTTAAATTTCCTAAATTAAATAAACAGCAATTGGAAAAAATAGTATTGATACTTGCTATTAGTTTATTTTTGTATCAATCAATCGAATTAACATTAGAGTACATAAAATGTGAAACAATAGTGAGCACAGAGTTAGTGAACCAAAATTCGCACGAAATTCCGGCGATTAGTATCTGCTATCCGACGCTCGCATCGAATACGTTGTATACATACGCCGAATGGTATCCGAAATACTTGAATCTATTGACTGATTATTTCGGTATATTCTATCCAAAGCACATAAAATCGAAACAATTACAAAGAGACCATTTTCTAACAATTTATTTCAATAATACATTGCTATTCGAAAAATTTAAACCTATTATGCAATTTAGTAAATTATTAAATATATCAATAAATCAATTAAAAGACCTGTTTGCAACGTTTGTATTTAACATGCGTTTTGGACTAGATGAGCATCATCAACTAGCTATTGATAAATTTACTCAATATCATTTGCTTGTTATACTAAACGAGAAATTGCAAAAATGTACCACGTTCATTCCGGAATTGTCACGACAAATTGAGTTGCGTCGTATCTTAGTTGTAGACTTTTCGTTTATGCATGTTAGTTTCTATTTTCCACAGATCTACCGTAATTCTAACTTAACAGAATTATCGATAATTGTACATTATCAAAAAGATTACCCCGATCTATTTACGAATAAAAATGATTTCCAATTAACGCATAAATCTGATATTATATACACGTATTCGTCGATATCGACGCGACTATTGCCGCCGCCGTATGAAACCAATTGCCGAACGTATGGTTTGAATGACCCGTTTAGTACTAACACTACGAGAACTGAATTTTTCAATAAATGCGTAATAAATGAGATAAATAGACTTAAAATAAGATGCATAAATATGCCGACTAAATACCTATTTTTACTCGACTATATTTATAAGCTTAAAATGATTAAATTTTGCAAAGATAATACTTATGCAAATAAAGTTAACATACAGTTTATAATAAATACATGCGACAATTTGTACCGTCGTAATTGTGAAAACAAAATATTCATGTTGAAATTAAGCAAACGACTAAAAAATGACTATGACGCTGATCATACACGTATTCACCTAATCAAAGAACAATTTCCCGAAATACGAATACAACACTTGCCACAAATGACGTTTATTCGATATGTACTGGAAATCAGCGGTTTATTTGGCATTTACTTCGGAATAGCGGTTCTGCATGTTATTAATGTTAATAAATTATTTTTAATGTTTTCGAATGCAATTAATAAATTACGTCATAAATTTAAAATAATTAGCACATTAAATTTGAGCAAGTTGCAGGTGACAATCGAATATATATCAATAATAATATGCATGTTATTATTGGTTTATCAATTCGTATTAGTATTAATAGCATATTTATCATGGCAAAGTGTAGCTACGATTCGCTTCGAACAAACAAACATGATAGAAATACCGGCAGTAACAATTTGTTTTCCAAACTTTATTAAACAAGCTGTTACTAAAAAATATCCAAAATATACGAAATTATATAAAATAACATTTAAGTTAATAAGAAATGGACCAAATAGACACTTATTTGGAATGTACGATGGTTTTATTCGCTCAATAATGAAAAAGCACAATGTAACAATGTACGAATTGTACAAGTATTTTTTGAAAACTAAAATGTTATCAGAGTTAACTGTAAGCATGCTAATTAATCGAAATCAATTTGTTAATAATGTGCTGCCAATAGACACATACAATGATAATTATTGTCATTGTAATTCATTTTTTAGCCAGATACAATCGCAAACTAGCAACATAGAATTAAAAAAAATACTGATTAATTTTACACTTAATAACTCGATGCCATTTCATTTATTCAATGTACAAAAAGTGTCTGTATTCCTGCATTCAGCAAACGCAATTATACAATCGGCAGATGTGTACGGCTTATACGTAGAGTTCGGGTTTAAAACACATATCGATTTCAACGCTATATCTGTGCGTCGACTGCCGGCGCCGTTTGAAACCAATTGCCAAACGTATGATCTGAACGATACGTCCAGTCATATGAATACGCGAACCGATTGTACGAATCAATGCGTTTTAAAGTACGTTAAACGCAATTACAGTATAGATTGTATTCCTTATTCGTTGCTATATTTGGTGCGAAAAAGCTATTTTACAAACGAATCGAGAGATGTTCTGTGTAAAATAAATATACGAAAAAAGTATCATGTTTACGACGAATTTGTGGAAATGTGCGAACATGAGTGTCCAAAAACATGTTACGAAACGTATTATAATGCTAAGATTAAAAATGCGCAAATGTTGCATGATAAATATAGTTATAGCGTTTATATCAAACACAATCGATCGCCGGATCAGTGCATCGAATATCAGCCGGAAATGAGTGCAATATCTTTGGTCTCGAGTTTCGGCGCATTACTCGGCCTTTGGTTCGGTTGGTCGGCAAAGGATTTATTTCTATTTATTTTAAGCAAGATTATAAACTAGATTATTCACAAATGTGCAGATTAAATTTTAAATATAATAATAATAAATTATTACAACATTTAATATATCAGCACAATATTAACTTAATAAATGCTATATCAACTGTAAAGTTATTTTATTGTTTTTTATAAATCATGTATTTTTAATTTATTACAATTATAGCACCTCCAATTTCATACGGGTTATGATCAGAAACTTTTTATTTCGCTCGAATACTTTTATTCGTATTTAAACTAGAGGTCCAAAACGGGCCGGGCCGGATCGGGCCGAAAGGAAAAATCGTCGGGCCGGGCCGGATCGGGCCGATGCTAAGAAATATTGGGCCGGGTCGGGCCGAATGAAGCCTGCCCGAAATATTTTAATAAATAATAATATAACAAATAATTTATAAATCTTATAAATTTTATTATAAAAACTATCATGATTACAAGACTCCTATTAAGAATTACAAGAATTGTACATCAAAATTATAAAATTCTGATTAATATTTTTAATTTTATTAATTTAGTAAATTTAACGCTAATATATAAACTAATTCTCAAAATTATCAGGGTAACTCTATTACTAAATTAATAAGAAACTTATAAGCATATTTAATATATTACATTTTAGAGGATATATTTTATTGTTTATATAAATTCAGGCCGGGCCGGGCTGGAAAATTCGCCTGTTCGGGCCGGGCCGGATTGGGCCGCTATGCCTGAAAACCCAGGCCGGGCCGCCAAAAGTCGGCCCGATTTGGACCTTTAATTTAAACAATTAGTACTTATAATATAAATATATCAAGTTACAACTGACAAATTGCAAATTGAAAATCTATACAGTTTAACTTGATAAATATAATAAGTAAAAATAAAATAACGTAGTAAATAAAATTACACAATAAAATTAAGCGCCTGTTTCTTTCATGCCATTTATATAATATAAAAGTTAGCTTATTATTAAATAGAAATTAACAAATTTTTAACAGTTCTTATCACTATTCATTTTAGTCGCATTAGAGTTTAGCTTTGAATTTCATTTAATAGAATTTACAGTTAACAATTTATTCGAAATATTTTTAAAGGTATTTAGTAAATATATAAAATAATATTTATAAAATGCAAATTCAATAAAATATAATTTAAAACAAATCGTTGCAAATACCGCAGTTATCTAATTAGTTATTTTTAAATCTGGTTGAATTTTAAATTGCAAATGCTCAAAAACTGTTACAGAAAGTTAGTTGGTGTATATTTTAAATGAAGCATCTATTGACCTAGTTTTTTGTGCAATAAAGTTTGTAAGGTCAAAGGTCAACAGCAACAATATTTTGGAAAACTTGCATAAACAGTAGAATTTAGTATCAAGGTAAGAGCTTGACCTGTAGTCTTGAGAATTTGTCCAATTCCGGGAGAATCAAGATGATTCCTTTAGATCTGGCAACATTAACTATGCCTAATATTATAAAGTAATTAAATAATAATTACTCATTATGCAATATTTGGTATAGATGTAATTAAAAACAAATTAATTAATAGAAACAATGGTAGAAGCCAATTACTATTAATATATTGTACTGATTAACTTTATTTCATAATTTAGTAAAATTTCCAGTTTTGCAATATACATTATTAAAAATACAGTTTGTAGTTGATTAAATGCAACATTAACATAATTCAAAATATAACCTGTTTTTATTAATATATTACAAATTATATTATATACTTTACTATTTTTAACAATTATAACATTGAATAATTAATAGCTTCGCAAAGTTTTTAGAAGTTGATTTAAAACCTTATTTATAACAGTGATAAATAATGAAAAAATATTCTTGGGTACTCAAGGGCAACATTATTTAGATTAAGAATTTAACATTTAAACATGAAATTTTGTAGTCAAAACATACAGAATTTCCTATAAATAGCACGGGCTTTAAACCCGCATTTTTTCGGCAACGGGTTGGCCGACTTTGACAAACTTGAATTAGATTTGTTCCAAATTCACCCACGCAACTTATGGCCAGAGCAATTTGGAATAGGTTAACTAATATAAAAATTAGCATAAATAATAATTTCCATAAAACATAATGGACAAATAATAAAATATTTATTTATTTACAATAAACTAAGAAAATTCCTAAATATTTTAAAGTCGAATCAAAATAATTTACGTTTTAAAACAATTTACGCTAAGTTTTAAACATTAAAATAAATAAATTGAAAACATTATTAGCTAAAAATATTGCATCTTTTAACATACAAAAAACGAAAATTAACAATAATTTCTATATTAGTTAACCTAATTAAAATTGCTTTGGTCATAAGTTGCGTGGGTAAATTCTGAACAAATCCAATTAATTCATGTCCAAATCGGTGAACCCGTTCCCGAGAAAATGCGGGTTTAGTGTCCGTGAAATTTATTGAAAATAGTGTATATTTTGTAAATGTCTTCAATTCAGTTTATTCCTTATATAAATCTGCATAAAATGGAAAAGAATTCATTAAAATATTTTTTATAGTTTTTGTTTTATTCATGTTTAAAATCCATGAATATATTGTGAATTGTGCATGGTTGTTTATATACAGTATATATAAATAATTGTTACACAAAAAATTATTTAAAAAGGTAAAAATTGAACATTATTACATGCTCTTAGTATATTTATAAGAAAAATTAAAAATAAACACGTTTACCGAAAGTACCGACATGGTTCTTGCTCATTAAAACGCAGCACTTCAGCGCCGGCAAAAATGCCCGCGCGCAAAAATGCTATCTATGAGCCACAGCCCGGCCACTTGCAGCGGCACTCGTAGCTCGACTCCGAGCCCCGTATGAAAGACGAGCAGCAGGTCGACCAGACAATCGAGCTGTCGGTCGCCGTCGCCGGCGCGGCCAACGAGCGCACGACTACGGAGCGGCCGCCGCGCCGCTGGACCAAAGATCAGCGCCAACTCTAACGAATACAACCGAAAACAAACAAAATAGTATTTTAGGTTATTACATACAAGGTTATTTAATATGATTTGAAAATTATTTAAGCAATCAATGATATAAATATAAAGACTACGAAACATAATATTTATTTTATAATTTAGTTAATAAATCAACAAAAGCTACACAGAGTAACCGTCTAATTTCAAATACATGTTTAAGTTTTAATTTTATTAATATTATTTTTTAAACATTTTTACAGTTTTTATAATAATTGTTAAATTAGTAAAAAATGAGATGGACAATTAAATCATACTGTACATTAATATAGTTTTAATGTTCCTATAATTCAATTAACCTTCTAAAAATAAATTGCTGAAATATTTTTTGCATAATAAAATATGTATAATTTTTAATTGATAATTTAATTGCTTAAATTGTAGCTCAAATTGTAATAAAATATAAATTATTTTGATTTAACGTTAAAATATTTATAAATTTTATTAGTATATTGCAAACAAACAAACAGTGTATTTTTTGCTTATTATATTTAATAAAAATAACTATTTGTGCTAATTTTTATTATAATTAACATAATCAAAATTGTTCTGATCAAAGCATGCGTAAGTGGATTATGAACAAATCGAATTAAAGTTTGTCAAATTCAACCAATCCATTCCCGAAAAAATGCGGAATTAGTGATCGTGCTATTTTCTGGAAATAGTGTATAGATTAAAAATATTTTTATAAATTAAAAATGTTTTTATTGATTTACACTAAAAATATAAAACGGTAATTAATGAATTAATTATACATTACTTATTAGCATTATATTTTATATTTATACAAATTGTATATATTTAATAGCTGGATTTATTTGATATTTAGTTATAATAGTATTTCTGATACATACATTATAAATTTATAAAATGTTTTGATCAAATTAAAATCTGTCTACGAATGAACAGTTTTATTGCCAATATTTGACGTATTTGATTTAGTTAATAATAATATCATGTTTATAAAAATATGTTTAATGATTATAATAGGTTCAGCTCTTAATAAAATTAATATTCTGCTTATTTAAGCTTAATTAAATAACTAATTGCAACATAATATGCAAATCATTATAATTAAAAAAAATAAATACAGTCGGCAATGAGTTGTGTCAACCTGTTTGGTTTTGAGAATTGGTTGATACAACTCATTGGTTGATACAATCC
>JAQIXC010001451.1:0-14672 GCA_034697605.1 Metabelba pulverosa
ATTTAAACATTCATTTTACTATTTTACATTAAATAAATTATAAAGAAATTAGGTTTTAAAAATTTCATAATTTCATAAAAATAAATAAAACTGGGTAACAATAAAGTTGAATTGCGACGGTGTCTAAAAGCAAGGCTATTATTATTATTATTATGGAGTTTATGTTATATACTGTATATTTGTTAATATTCAATATTTAAAAATAGTGACAAGTAAGGCTGCCAGATGTCCAGGTTTGGACTGGATTGTCCATTTTTAACCAGTCTAAAACATTGTCCAGTTTAGAGTATAAAATGGACAATTGAGTGTCCAGTTTCTACATTTTACACATTTTTATAACAAATAATGTTAACATTTTAAACTTTCAATGACGCAATGATTAGAATATAAAGTTTTACATATATTTTCTTTGAATATTCAGTATAAAGATACAAAGGAAGTTTATTGAATTTGTGTAATTATAGCGAAAATAGGATTAAAACGTTAATTTTCAAAAGGAACGAATTAAATATAAATCATATAAAAATAATAAAAACTCTGTTAAATTAACTAAAAAATAGACAATATATTCTTATAACTTGAAATTTTATTTTTAAAAAAATTAATGTCTAGTTTTGTCCAGCTTAAAAACTTGAAATTATGATGAAAGTCCAGTTTTGCTAAAAAATAATCTGGCAGCTTTAGTGACAAGTATAAATTTTAAACATAATTAGCATGTTTTGCATTAATTTGCAATTTGTTTTATAATAAATTATTTGAAAAGCAATAATTTTGCAATGAAAACTTTAAATGTAATTTGAATGACGTTACAAAGTTAAGATTTATTTAATAAAAATTATATAAGTTTGTTATAAATATTTATAACAATGACTGCTTCATGTTTAATAGTTAAATTATGGTTATAATGAAACCATATAAATTAAATTAAATTAAAATTACTGTATTTAACAACTGTAATTTAATATACTGTATTGACTCAATACTATTGAGCGCTAATAATTAAATTTCTAATCTAAAAATATAAATAACAATTTATAATAATTAAAATTTTAGATAAATTATAACAAAAAACTTAATATAAAAATAAACTTTTATCCATATATATTTGATATAATTCTACTCATTTATTACCTGTTTATATTATCTCGTTTATTAAGCTATAATATGTTTTTGTTTCGAAAGATTGCAAAATATTTTTATTTAATTATACAGTATAATCAAAATAAATCCAAAATAATTCTACCAATAAAAACATAATCGATTTAAAGTTTAGATTCTAAACAGTGATATCAAAGATAAAAAGCTGTAATTAATAAAAATTGAAATTATTTGCTTATAATTTATAGAATAACTAAACAAAATATTTTATTTAAATTTTCAAACTTTAATTTTAAAGATTTATCAATGATTTGCGAAAACTTTTGGCAGAATTGGAGGAAAATGATGCGAAAGGAAAATGCAATAAAGAATAGAGTGATTGTAAGCATTGCTGTCATTGCAGACATGCTCTGCCTTTACGCGAAGCATAACTACTCACAGAGAGGGCATCGATTCAAATTAGATGCGATTCCCATCCCTTCCATTCGCTCCATTCGCTCCACTCATACCGAAATATTTACTATTTCTAATCAATTCAAACTTTTAAATCAAATAATCGAGTTAAAAAGATACATTTTTATTTACATCTCACAAATTGTTAAGCATTTATTGATTAGTTTTTACAAAAGATTAGACTCGAATGATGTTGCGCTGAATTATCTCCATTTTGGCAATAATTGTTTGTTTAACCAAAATGTTTATGAAAGTCGTGTTTGAGATCTGCTTAATATCAGTGTTTAGTTTTGGTGAGAAACTCAAAGACCTGAACGAACCGATTGACTCGAACGGCATTCTAATCGATAAGTTAAGTGCAGACTCTAAGAGCGATTCCAATTCCGTTCGGTTCGAATCCAAATCCAAAATCTATAATATCGGAGCCGTTCTCTCTTCGGGTGAAAGTATAGTCCAGTTCTTACAAGTAAGACACGATTCATTCAATTAGTCTTTGAGTTAATAATTTGTCGCATGCATAAACGCATAAACGAATATTTGCTTAAATTAAACATTTTGAAACTCTAAATATTAGCAATTTAATTAAAGACTCAAAAAGTGAATAAATGCTGTTCTGCAGGCAATCGAAGATATAAACTACGAGTCGGACATAGTTCGGACGGGCATTACATTACATGGCTTTACAATACCAAAGGACTCGAATCCGATTCGAAATACACTGAATGTCTGCGAAAAACTCTTTTCATCCGAAGTATGATTGCAAAGAGCAGTTGTATTCTTCACTATTAACCCTACAATAAATGCTATGCAATGATTGCACAGGTATATGGAGTGGTGGTGGACGACACGACACCGGCCGAGTCGATCACTTACATAACCACATACCACAACATCCCAACCGTAGGCATCGCCAATAGGGAAGCCCTGCTGTCGGATAAGAGCATATACGGGACATACCTACGAACGGTGGCCTCGTATTCAAATCAGGCGGAAGTTTGGGTCGAAATTCTCGATTACTTTAACTTCAATTGTGTTGTATTCATACACAGCAATGACATCGACGGCCGAAGCACTCAAAACAAGTTCGAACTCTTGGCCGACGCCTTCAACTTGAAAGTCGAAACTATCATCGAATACGAGCCGGGATTTGCCGACATAACGGCGCCTCTGGAGGAGACCAAACATAGCTCTGCCTGTCGTGTGTTCATACTGTACACCGACTTCGAAGACTCTGTCGCTATATTCCAACAAATCATAAATCTTAATATGTCTGACGCCGGCTATGTCTGGATTGTGTCGGAACAGGCGCTCAGAGCTAAGAATAGGCCGACGGGAGTGTTGGCACTGAAACTGCAAAACTCAGCCAACACTGAGGGCCACATCAGAGACAGTGTTTACATTCTGGGAATGGCGTTGAAGAACATGTACTCCGACGACATGAACATCACGAGACCACCGCTAGACTGCCGAGACTTGGCGCGGCCTAAGTGGCAGAGCGGTTCCGAACTGTTCGCCTACACGAAGAGACAAACTCTTCTGTTCGGAAAGACAGGTCACGTGGCCTTCGACGAGAGGGGCGACCGAATCAACTCGGAGTACGAAGTCATTAATGTGGCCAACAATCAGATCAATACAGTCGTCGGTCGCTATTACTTCTCACAGTCGAAGTCGAAAATGAGTTTAACTCTGAATGAGACCAAAATCGTTTGGCCCGGAAATACAGACAACAAACCCATCGGTTATGAAGTACTCAATCACTTCAGAGTCGCGACAATTGCCGAAAAGCCATTCGTTATGATTAGGTATTGCTCTTCAAGATCCACACAAATTCACTGTTGAAACACAAAATGCTATGCAATCTAAAGCCAATATCGATTTAATCTGTGCTAATTCAAGTTATATCCAATAAATTATCAATTGTTCTATCAGTGCCGCAGACGATAACGGCGAATGTCCTACCGATCAGATTCCGTGTCCTCTTCAGGACCCGTCCACCGGAACTGAAATCAAGTACTGTTGCGAAGGCTATTGGTATTGATATCTGAGAATAGATGTAAACTTCAATCTAATGACTAATTACTCGAAATTGTCACACAGTATGGACCTATTGAAGACTTTGGCCGAGTATCTCAACTTCACCTACTCGTTGCACCAGGTGCAGGACGGCCTCTACGGCGGTTTCAATTTCGTCAACGGGTCTGAACGCAAGATTTGGACCGGTTTAGGTGCGATTGTCTCTATCTCTCTATCACTGACCACTAAATTGTATCATGACTAATTTATACGCAAATAGTGGGTGAACTCTACTACAATAGAGCCGATATGGTAGTGGCGCCGCTCACCATAAACCCCGAGCGCTCTCTGGCCATAGAATTCACAAAACCATTCAAATACCAGGGCTTTACGATTCTGCAAAAGAAACAGTCGATTCACAGACTCCGACATCCATTGGCATCGTTTCTACAGCCCTTTCAAAACGGTCTGTGGGTCTCAGTGTTCGTGTCGGTGCATGTCGTCGCTCTGGCACTCTATCTGCTCGACCGCTTCAGTCCATTCGGTCGTTACAAACTGCCCAACTGTGAGGCCACTGAAGAGGACGCCCTCAACCTCTCCAGTGCTATTTGGTTCGCGTGGGGAGTATTGCTCAATAGGTTGGGTATCAATCAATCGACAATTACCTCACTATTTTAACAATAACAACTTGCTAAATTAATAATCATTACTACTAAGATACCGTTATATATAATTGATTAGTCAAACCATTTAACCGAATTTAGCGGAATAGGAGAGGGAACGCCTCGCAGTTTCAGTGGCCGAGTGTTGGGTATGGTATGGGCGGGCTTTGCCATGATTGTGGTCGCGTCATATACCGCCAATTTGGCCGCTTTCCTGGTTTTAGACCGACCCGAAACACCTCTGACCGGCATTAACGACCCGCGACTACGGAATCCCGTCGAAGGTTTCAATTACTCGACGGTTAGAGACAGTTCTGTTGACATGTATTTCCGAAGACAAGTGGAACTGACGAATATGTATCGCCGAATGCAAGACATTATTTACAACAACGCAGAGGACGCCATCGCTGCCGTCAAGTCGGGTCCGGATCTCACTCTCGACTCAATACAACTTCGAATGCATTAATTAGATTAATATTAATCGCTTTGCAGGCGATCTGAATGCCTTCATATGGGACTCGGCTCGGCTCGACTACGAGGCGGCCAAGGATTGCGAACTGAGCACATCGGGTGAGCTATTCGGTCGTTCGGGTTATGCGATTGGAATGACTAAAGGGAACAGTTTTTGGACCAAAAAAGTAACCCTCGCTCTGCTCGGAATGCATGAAATCGGTACTCATTTGCAAACAATACTCACTTCAAAACTATTGTTATAAACATTGGTTACAAACAATAGGATATATGGAAGAGTTGGACAACAAATGGATTCTTCTCGAGGAGCAGGTCTGCGAGGAAAGGAGTGAGAACTCACCGGCAACTCTCGGCCTCAAAAACATGGCCGGAGTGTTCATCTTAGTTGGTTTCGGCATATTCGCCGGAATCGGACTAATTCTCTTCGAAATCGTCTATAAGAAGCGGTCGACCAGTAAGCAGAAGCGCATCGAATTGGCCCGAAATGCGGTCGACAAGTGGAAAGAAGTGATTGAGGTATTCGCGAGTCAGCACTGGCAGTGTTGCCTCATTGCCCTCATTGCCCACTCAAACAGTCAAACAGTTCTAACAGTTTCTAAACGTTTATTACCGAATCAACCCTTAGAGCAGAAAAACTCTAATTGAAAACCTGAACCAAAGCGCAAAACAACGATATTATCAGAAACACCACAAACAGAGGTCTCAGCAAAACGTCAAACCCGACGAGACTTACTTCCAGAAGTCGTCTGACATAACGCCATACACTGTCGAGAAGGGACTCAATGCCATCAAAGATGACTCGAGTGTCGGACCACAAGAACGACGACTTCGACTCCGAACTAAATTAGATTTAAATAAATTCCCGATCGGGAGTGACTCGGATTTAGACGTTTTACCGATCGGTTCGGAAATGGATTCGCGATTTCCAAAACCGAATACGACTGAAATCAAAGTGTCAAAAGTGAGAACACCTTATGCCAGCTCTACCACCAATTACTTGAGTTTAGTTTAGAACTTTCATTCAAATCTGACAAACAATGACAATAAGTTTGCAATTTAATCAATATTTGTTCAAATCATTTATATTGTATATACAATGCAATCGAATTATTCAAATATATTTTGTGTGAAAATTAACTCTATTTTATCGATCAAATTGTCGGTAAAATGAGTGTAAAGTTATTGAGTTTAAAATTTTAAGACAAAACTATTAAAAAATTGATTAAAAATAAGAAAATTATGCAATTTTACAATAATTATAAAAATAGATTTTGTAATAGAAATGTTATATATTAAAGAAAATGAGTTAATCACTGTTTGAATCGAATTATTTACAATCTATTCATTGGGGAGAAAATGCGAATTTTTTACCTTTACGTGACATATCTCGACGTCGACACCAATAGATGTGAGGAAATTGAGCCATAATTGTTGAGTATGCGATGCCCTGTCGTTCGGTCCCTTCACCTCAACTGCTTTAATACGTTTAGTCAATGCATTCCAAACCAAGAGATCGGGAAAACCACTTCTCGTGTGTCTAAAGTCGCGTATCAGTCGCTCGCAAATGTCTAACACAATAGAAGAGCCAAAACAAGTGGCGATTTCCTACAAAACAATTTATATTCCGTTTATTTTCAAATTCCGATTAATATTAGAATAAATCCATACTTTTATTTGGTTTATATCAGTGTTTTCCCAATTGATGATCGAAACGGTTCCGACGTTTGTATTCCAAGAATTTTCCAAAATATTATTGATTTCGGTTTGATTTAAATGTCTTAAAGCGTTCAGAAGCGACAGAATCTGTGTTTTTCGCCGAATGAAGAACTCATCAGAACTGAAGTCCAAAGGCATTCGTTGGAATCGAAACCGAAACGAATCGCTAGCACTCGGACTATCACTCAAGTATATGATGTCCCAAAACAAGAGCCCGAGTAGAGTGTGATATACTCGAGATTCTGTGTGCAAACCAGCGCTGAAGCCATTCTTCCGGTAGTGGCCGAGAACTATGTCTTCGACAGGCATTACAGTCACGTCTCCATTCGAATCAGTCGTTTTGAAAATGTTTTTTCGATTATTAACCGAATATTTGATGGTTTCGGCGAATATTGTCGTTTCGGAGTAACGAATCGAATCGAACTCATCGAGTGATGTGACGGATATCTTAAGATTTCTTTGGATGTTCTTAAGTCGATTGTAAAGCGCCAACCGATGGCCCGTTCGCACAAAATCGTCTTCCAGAGCGCGTTCTATCACTTCGAGAGACTTTTGCGCATTTTTCAAGTGTTTGTCTAAATTAACGGCAAGTCTTTCAAACCAACGGCCCCTCCAGTCCTGGCAGTAGACGGTTTGCTTAAGAAGAATGTTCTCCAGTGTATATACCGCTTCCGAATAGCACTTCTTCTTCTCCAAACACGACACGCATTGAGACAAACATCGGATTAAAGAGTGTCCACAAGTGTAGCGCCGAAGAAATGACGGCAGAAGTGCGTCGGTTTGATCCGCTTTGCCATCAATAGCGTCGAAGTACAAACACTTGGCTCTATTCATCAATCGGTTGACCACTTCGTCGAAATCCTTTCTCTCGATCGCCGATAGTATTTCGATTTCGAGTTTAAACGCCTCATAAAAGCGAACCAAATCGTCGCGAGTTTTGTAAATCTGTTCCGTCCTCTCAATCGTATACTTCGGATACACGTCTTCTCCCGTTTCGACTCTAAGTATTTTGAAACTAAATTCTCAAACAATTAGAACATTAACTAAAACCAGATGTTTAGAGAGAACTAACAATTCGTAATTTAAGTGATGGTTGAGGTCGTCGTCGTTCATCTCCGGCTGACAGAAGAGGAGAAACATTCGCTCGAAAACAGACGAAAGCTCTTCATTCACTCGAAAGCACTTTCCCTTCAAATCGGTGCGAATTCTAAGTTAGAAAATGGGTTAACAATCGGCGATAGGTTTCCAATCAAATCATTAGAAACTAACGATTTTAAGAGCACTTCGGCCACAGAATCCGATGGTCTGTCGCTCTTAATGACAGTTTGACTCGTTTTGATGTGTTTGACAATCGCAGCGCTTATAGTCTTCTTTGTATTCAATCCAATCATATTGAGGCCGTGAATGGAACGACCGATTCGTTTCATCTCTTTTTGGTTCAGAACGTCCAGCGATTCGGTT
Organism: Metabelba pulverosa; assembly: GCA_034697605.1. Lineage (NCBI taxonomy): Eukaryota > Metazoa > Arthropoda > Arachnida > Sarcoptiformes > Damaeidae > Metabelba > Metabelba pulverosa. The sequence goes on from JAQIXC010001451.1 coordinate 7,875, forward strand.
AAGTCCGACAAATGAGTCGCTGTTTTACGCAATTAAACGTCAATTCAATTCATTTCAAGAAATCAATTCAATTATCAAACCATTGAATAAGAAGTGATTATTCGCTAATTCGTCGAGAATTGGGGTTAAGTTGTCAGCAATTTCTGGATATCTCATCGAATCCTTTCGAATCCAATCGCGTTTCCGCATAAATAGCCGCAAATATAGCATTTGTGCCAAACCTTTACGCAAACAATGCAATCAATACTTAGTCTTAGTTTGAATTGCAATTCATTTCAATCTCTCATTACCTGAAAGACAAGTAAACGATTGAATGGCATTCGAGTCGTTGCCGTCGAACAGATGACAGAACTGTTTGTCCGACAACACGAAGTCAATCATTTGCCGAAAATTGTGGTAAATGTATGATCCGTTCATATAGTTGTCGTCATTCGGCTCATTGTCTTCTGGAGTCGAGTCATCGGGAGTTAAGTCGATTTGCAAGAACTGATTCAAATCAATGAATTCTTCACTCGATATGTCTTTCAACACATCAATCGTTTTGTCCGAACTCTCGCCGATTGTCTGCGTATTGACACCGACTTTGTCCTCAACTCTATTGTCGACTTTGTTCTCATCGCGCGAACTGAAAGAGTCTTTCGTTTTGAGGGACTTGTGGTTCGACGGACTGTCACTAATGACGAGACAATCGGTCGATCGCTTCAATTGATTGCTTTTATTGAAGTAATCGAGAATTGACTTCTGCTTAGTATTCGACCCACTCTTCGACCCACTCTTCGACCCACTCTTCGCCTCACTATTCGCGTTCGTATTGACGATATTATTGAATACTTTATTATTCGCTTTAGTTTTCGACGACATGTTCGCCGAAAGTCTGCCTCAGAATCGACGTAAAGGCGAAACCAATTGAATTGAATTGAAACCAAGTGTTGAGTAAACAAAACGATTGAACAATAATTCTGAGGCAATATTCCCGCTCTAAGAGTCGAGGCATTCCTCTCTCGAGTGACATCTGGTGGCATATATTTCGATCGCTATAACCCGTTTGCAATCCATTCAATTTGCACTTCAGAAGTGCGATAATTCCCAATTCCATATTCTTTCCCAATAATAATAATACAATTACAGTATTGTATTTAATACACCGCATAATTCTCTATTGTACTGTACTGTACAATACTTATCAATACAATTTATAGCAACGATTTACAGTTAGTTTAGTTCTTTTATTTATAAATGTTTATGCGTTTAAAAATTTAATTTCAATAATTTATAATTAATATTATATTGAAATTCTGTAAATTCGTTCTAATACTATAAACTGCATTAAATTATTTTAATTCGCACTGTATATTAATGTCTTGTTGTTATTTGCAAATATGGCCAAATTCTCTTGCAAATTGTTACTTGTACGTTTTTTGTCGTTTTTCTTTTTAACAATGTTTTAATTTTGATTAAACTGAAATAAATATTTACATTAAATTTATCAATGCTTAACATAAACAAGTGTTGAAGTTGTATGAAGAGCTATGCAAATACTGTATGTCTGTTCTAAACTTTGATTTACCAGATCATCTCAAATTTAAACCTTAAATGTGCGCTCGCATGTGGTGTAAATGTGTTCTTTAATAAATCTAGCAAGCTACTTATAGAGCCTTTTTGCCATAATTAACAATACATTAATAGTGCTAGATTTTAGTAAATATCTTTAATATTAGCAAGAGACTCATTGGTATACATGTAATAATTGTTTTAAAAAAATTATACAACGTTTAACTAATAAATAAGTTATATATCAAGTTATAATTTATAAAGAAATAGGAATATTGTACTACTTTTGATGATTTGTCAAACTTATATTAAAACAATTACTTGTATTAATAGTGTAATTAATTTACTATATATTATATTTAAACAATCAATCTATTTGTGCTGAACTGGTAATGCCTTAGAATACTTCAGTAGAGTACAGTAGACCAACAATAATGTGATTGTGATTTGAACTCAAATAATATTAATGCAAACAAAACTGAATTCTCAATTGGATGCGAGGGTTAAGAAGTGTTCAGATGTGTTGGAATGTGTAGCACCGAATCGAGAGCCGAGTCGATGAGAGAGCGTTCGGAGAGAGAGAGTAGGAATTGATGCGAACGATGCGGACTCATGTGTTTCCATCTTTCAAAGCTATTTAAGATTCTCTTATCGATCTATAGATATGGCATTCGATATATTCTAAACTCAGTTTTAATGTTTATATTGTTACAAATATTTATTTAGCCAATTCTTGGCTCAAATTATTATTTATTTAGTCGACAATTAAGGCATTGGCAGTAGAGATGCATTTGATTGAAAAGTTGGTTAAAATTCTGCTGATATTTGGTTTGATTTTTGATATATCAAACGCGAACTCAATATACGATCGAACCGATGCCGTAATTGTGTTAAATGCGGATAATTTCGATACATATGTCTACAACAAAAATAGCATAACTTTAGTTAACTTTTATCTTCATTGGTGTCCGCATTGTATCTCGTTTTCGGTGGTCTGGAAGCAGTTCGCGCAGAATGTCAACCCATGGAAGAGTGTGGTGAGAGTGGCAGCGATTGACTGTGCGTTGAATTTGGGGAACAACCAGCTCTGCCAACGACATGGCATCGTTCGCTTCCCTCGCATCCGGGCCTTTGGACCCAATGCTAAGAGACATGATTTGGGCCAACATTTCGAAGTTCAAGCATCGGTTGCGGGCATGAGATCAGCGCTAATTGATCTGATCCTCAAAACTCATCCAAGTTTTGCTCATAATTTGCATTTATTTCCGGTTTCTGTCGTTTCGAAGACCGAACTCTTCAACTCTTTGCCAATAGAACCACAAAAAGAGAATTTCATATTTTTGGAAAGACATTCGACACATCTCGGCGTTCAGGTATGTCTGCTCTCCAACTCCTTCTACAGTGGTTCTCCACTCAGACATTAAATTTCCAAAGTACTTATTTGTTTGATAACTTTCATACTAAAATTGCAAAGATAAATTAAATGACAACTGAAGAATTAGCCATTATATTTGAAAGAATATGCAGTGTTTTTATTTAAAAAACAATTTGCATACCAATAAATACATTGATTAATTTTTATAAATGAATTTGTATTTGCAGTTAATTTTGGACTTTTCGTCGCTTAGAGAATATGTTAACATAATTCGAGTTCACGACCGAACCGGTAGTCTAACGGACCAATTGTTTGCCCATTCCGTACGTCTTCCGTCACTAATTCAAGTTCACAGAAACCAAACCTTCGAATTGATTGCTAGGTTTGTATTGACTGATAGTCTGAAAGCAATTAATAGGAATTAAAATCACACATTCAGTGCCAACTCAGACGAAATGGAATTACTTCGCGAAGAATTCGGTTCTCAAATCAAATACCTACTGAACACAGATATGATTAGTTCGTACGACGAGTTGCAAATCGCGAACAGCGGCGACACTCCACTCGCAGTGACTGCTCGGATCCCAAAGCCGTTGGCGTTGACTGATCTCTACAATACTTTAAGATATTCATTACACACAGAAGTGACTCGATATCCGAATTTCAATTCAACACAAATACAAGTTTTGAAGAAATATATTTCCGTTGTTTACAAATACTTTCCGTTTGATAACGAAAATGTTCGCCGATTTTTCAAGAGGTTAGCAGTACTTGAATATATCATTTGATATATTAGTTCACAAATACTTTGTGCGATACAGTACAGTATAACTTTACACTGAAGAATCAATGTTTACACTGTTCAATCAATTCTATACTTTTATATTTTAGAATGAATATTTGGTTTGCAAACAAAACTAATTCACTCAAAGTAGAGCACTTTAGGGCGGCTATGAAAATAAGGTAACTTAGCAAGATATGATTTTGCATATAATGTACATAGCTAATATGAACTAACTATGAATTAACGTATTGCTTGGAATGGTAGCGATGGATACTTACCGCCAATAGTACCCTGGCTCCATTGCAGTGGAAGTAAAGCTCACTATCGGGGCTATCCATGCGGTTTGTGGTCACTGTTTCATGTGCTGACAGTTCGGGAATACACCCAAAGTCTGAATAACAACAGTCACGAAGTGTTGCCACTTATGCGAGACTTTGTAATAAATTTCTTTTCGTGTGACTATTGCGCCAAACATTTCGAGAAGACGTCGCGAGACGTGAGCTCTCGCTTGGCTGGCGCCGAGAGCTCAGTGCTGTGGCTGTGGCGGGTGCACAACCAGGTGAACCTACGCACGTCGGGCAGTCCGAACGAAGACCCATACTATCCCAAAGTTCAATACCCGACCCGAGAGATGTGCGGCCAATGCTATCACTCGAACAGTCAGTTCAATGAGACAAATGTTGTCGAATTCCTAACCCAGACCTACGACCAGAAGAGTTTGACCCCAAGTGCGGCCTATTTTGCCGAACAGAAAATTCTCACTAAAGGCTTAGCAGCCAATCTTCATATAAACATGATGCTTTTATACTTCATTTTGATGCTGGAGTTAAATCTGAGCTTTTTGTGAATTCGTTGAGTTCATTGACACTGAGAACGCATTAAATATTTTAATTTTATTCAAAATTCTGTTGAAATATCATTTGTTTTGTTGAGTTTAACGATGTTTTTGATAGAGAGGTGTGATTTGGATTCGGTTTTATGTTTAGACATTAGATAAAACATAAGTAATGATTAGTGAATATAAATCCTGACTCCGAAGGGCTCGCGTTTGCCACCACTGCGAGCACTGGGAGCACAGAACTGGTCAATCGAATTGATTGCTAGTCTAATGGCGTACACTGTAGCGCAAATAGCAAACCCACCTGGGCACATGACTCCGCGTATGTCCCCGGGCATATCTAATAAAACCGCTCTTGTCCTCTATTCAGTTGATCACCTTGTGCAATTTTGCCAATTTATATATTTCTTATTTATTATTATATCCTATAATAAAAATTTAATATTAAAAGAAAGTAATGTTTGGTTAGAATTATATTTTTCTAAAAGTCGGTGGTCTTTACGGATTGCCTCCGGATATGGAAACTAATGAAAAAAATATTCATTTTTTATTAAGAAATTAATTTATATATAATTTAATTTAATTCGTGATGCAATTTATTTTAGATTTATTGGTCTTGGTTATTTAAGATGTTTTTCGACAAATTTGTTTAGTTTTTGCAAAATTTCTATTAATTTTAATAAACAAAATATTTATTAATATAAATTTTTATACAAGTTTTTTAAGTGTTATCTTTTATTTTTATTAATTTTAACGAGTTTATATTAATTAATTTTTTAGTACATTTTAATTTTAATCATCACTAGATTAAAATATTTGAGATTAATAGTCAAATTGTTAAATTGTCTTGGAATAATTTAGTACATTTGTCTATACAAGATAAATTTGCCGTTTCTAGTGATTGCGTTTACTGTTAAGCTTATAAAGATAACTTAATTATTGAAAATTAATTTAATAAGTATTTTAAAAATTGTGTGTTAAAAGTATTAATTTGTTTGTACTGTATATAAAATTATATTAAAATTCTTGTATTGTATTTCACTATAAAGGTTATAACTTATAATAAGAAAATTATTTAAGTCAATAGATTTTAACTTAATATGTTAATCCTTTAAATTTAATGTAAAATTGTTAGATATTTTAGATATGTAAACAAAGATAGGATTTTAAAAATTAGAAAGAATATGTATACAATTATGTGATTAAATTTATTGTTAAATTATTAAATAAATAAAAACAATTGCAAAACTTACGTAAAATTTGTTTAAATACTTAAATTTAGCTTGCAAGTACTTTTCAGAATATTTTTAAATTATTTAATGGAATTGAAGTAAAATACATTTATCAAAGAAAAATAAATTAAAAAGAGCTAAATTATAATAATTGTAATTTATAAATAAATTATTATAACTGTTTAAGTTATTTTACTAAATTAAATAAAGTTATAATAGAATATTTAATCAATTATTTATGTATTACCAGTATGTTTAATTATACAATGTAATATTTTGACTGGGTGCAATGGTTTGTTTTGAAATTATGAGCTTTTGGTATAGAAATAGCTTTATTATATAGCAAATTACAAAATGCAATGTAAAGTAATTAATTAGCTGTTTAATTTTTTAATTTGTTAAATCCGTGTCTGATATGCAGTATTACATTATATATTAAATAATATCTAATAAACTATACTACATATAAATAAAGTAATTGATCGAAAGTATTAATTAAACATTTCTAAATATTGTAATACGCTATTGTTTTAGGTGCTTTTTATAATAAAATTTAATACATTAATATGATCTTTCTTGTCTACATAATTTTTAAAATAATATTTATAACTTGGAACCGGATTGTGTGACTAACTCTAAATGACTAACTTAACATACCCAAAAGCTTTAGTCATACGTGATAAACAAAGTATTTTTATACAAACAAAATAGAATGAAATATTTTTATGTCAAATAGTGTTATATTGAGTATTCTTATGTCGAATAGTGTTATATCGAGTATTCTTATGTCGAATAGAGTTATGTCGAGTATTTTTATGTCAAATATTGTTATTCAGAGTATTCTTATGTCGAGTAGTGTTTTGTCGAATATCCTTATGCCGAATATTGTTATTCAGAGTATTTTTATGTCGAATATTGCTATTCAGAGTATTTTTATGTCGAATATTGTTATTCAGAGTATTCTTATGTCGAGTAGTGTTTTGTCGAATATCCTTATGCCGAATATTGTTATTCAGAG
>JAQIXC010001452.1:0-14670 GCA_034697605.1 Metabelba pulverosa
GGAGTTTCGATACAAAGAGATCTGTAAAGCGATCGACGACTTGAACGGCAAGAGTCGGTTGAATCCGAAGATCTTCAATGAACTCATGGCTAGCATTATGTCGACCAAAATGTTGACTGATTCAGAAATGTTGCTATTAATTACTAAAATAACACTGTCTAAGTAAAAATAAATTGCTATTTTTGTTGTTTATAAGTTGTAAAAATTGCATACAATTTTAATGCCTTAATTAACTTATAGACTAATTATAGTGTTGTGAGTAGTGAGAGATTGTGAAACTTTCAGGTGAGAGTTTCATGAAAATTCACTAAAATTTCACTTAAAATATAAATTTTTTGAAAATTACTATTAGGCAGCCATTTTGTATTGCATCATATTTTAGGTTAAATATTAAAAGTTATCAGTTTTAATTAATTTTCAAAAAAATAATACTTATTATATTGGTTTGAGTCGAAATTAATGAGCCTACTTTACTGTATATTTTGAATCATTATAATCTGTTTAAATTTTTATATATAATTAAAATTATTAAAACTAATTTTTAAAATAAATATTTTATCTTGTATAATTATAAAATTGTTACAAAAATATATTGTGCATATATGAAATAAATCATGTATAAATACATCATATTTTTATATATAATTTTTAAAAATCTATCAGTCTATTTTTTAAAATTGTACATATGTAATTTTTGAACGTTATGACAAAAATATAAGATTTAAAATAATAAATATAAAAATTTAGGTTTGATAATTATATTCTCAAAGAGGGGCCCTGGAGGTTACTCTATGTTGAATATGATACAGGTGCTGTTAAAGCACCGGCAGATACAAACCCAAACTAAACTGCACACATAGTTTTTATAATGTTACTGGGCAAATATATTATTTTGTAATACATATTATATATAAATAATTATTTAACAATGCACAATTTTAAAATTTGTGTACAGTATAAAATGTTTGATAAAAATATTGTTTATAGTGTAAGTAAAAAATCTATAGAGCATTCCATTACTTATTTTTAAACTGAGCACAAAAATTAACAAGTTGGTTTAGAAATATCTAAAGCTATGTTCGCCCTGCCTTTTTTAAGAGAATTAGATTAAAAACAGGATTGAAAGCTAAATCTCAATCGCGTTCGGATTGAAAAAGTTAGCATGGATCATCTTTTCGAGATTAAGCAAAAACCAGTTTAGCAGATGACCAGATCGAGAAACTACTATTACTGCTCATGCGTTGATTATCCAAAGCATAAATCGGAGCTAAATCTCATTTATTGTGTGGATTTAAAAAGTGGATTGAGATTTGTCTAAATCGCGTTTGCCCTCAGTTTTATAAGTCACTTAATAAATCTAATCCGATTAATATAGTCAGCGCGAACATGGCTTACTCGTTGGATGAGGGATCGGTCCGAACCCGATTCAATTGAGTTTATTATAGAATTAAAGCTCTGGTCATTTATAGTAAGAATCGGCACATTTTAGCTGCGAATGGCCAGACGCGCCGCCGTAATCAACGGTCAAAGTCGGCGTTTTCTCTACTTTCGTACAGCATTAGAGTCTATCTAAGTCTTAGCTTATAATGCGTTTCGTTGTACTGCTCTCTAAAGCAATGCAATGCATAGAAAGCCTATGCATTGACGATATAGGTTCGATGAGTGCTAAGTTTGCAGGACAAATAGTTTACCCGCTAGAGGGCTCCAAAGTATGGAATTTATAAATAGTAATATGTGATATATATATCAAATTATACTAAATCCAAAAATACCAAAAATAACGTACTAAAATTAATAATAAAGTCAAAATTTAAAAATTAAAATTATGCATGTTTTTCGATTGGAAAAATCATCCTGAGTCGAATGGTGAAGGTTACAATTCCGTAATATTAATAGTTTTCAAGTTATAGCAAATTTATGATTGATTTATGTACTTTATCAAGTGAAACTTTTTTGATTTACAAAATTGCTCAAATCTGATATTATATTCGTAATCAGCATGGTCGATTTAGTAGGGTTTGATGTAGATATGTCACATATTTCAACTTTGAAATTCCATACTTTGGAGCCCTCTAGCGGATAGACTATTTGCTCTACAAGCTTTTCACTCATACAAATGTTGTTCATCTTGAAATTCTCTATTCAATAAACATGATAAATCAACTTTGTTAAAATAAGCCAAACTGGGACGGGTAAGCCCCTTGTAAGAAGTCGAGTCTTACAATATTCAAAAAGTGCACGAAATACTTGTGCCAGAAATAAAAGTGAAAAGTCTTACTTTATTAACATACGTGTGCACATTTGGCACCCAGTGCCAATTTTAATTTATTACGTTGCAAAAATCTCAAGACATTATATTTTATTCGCAAACATGATTACAAATTAAAATGAGTTAAATAAGAGGTTGTAATGAAAAGAGTGTTGAAATATAAATATAACAAACATTATGTGCGAATGATTTTAGACTTAATTAGTAATTATACACTAATTACGCTAGCTATTTTCTCAGGTGAACAGGCTTGTTTATTAAATAGAATATTACATTTTTTCAAATACAGTCAAACTTGGGTTTTGTCACTACTCGGTTCTATCCCTTCCTGGAAATAGTCCCTTATTTATCAGACCCAAATACATTTACATAGTACTAAATGTTAATTTTCCTCGATTTTCATCCTTTTGGTTTTATCCCTTCCTCTATTTAATCTCTTTTTTCATAGCATTTTATATGACAAATAGTACAAATTATACATCGGGTTTGGACCTAAAAATATTTTAATATATAACGTAATTATTGTATTATAAATTTATTTGAAATGTTGACAAAATTGAAAAAATAATCAAAAAATGTGAAACAAAACTTTAGACAAATGAATAAAAATGTCGACAAACAGAGTTAAAATCTTAATTAAAGATAAATATCAGATAATTAAGAAATTAGAAAACGGAATTAAACGCAATAACATTATCAACGAATACAAAATTAGAAATAATTGTCATTTATATAAAATTATTAAATTAAAGTAAAAAATTATTGACAAATACGAACGAATAAACCCGAAATTTGCCAAAACGGCCACATATTGTTGGGCATCTGACTATTGAAAGTATTTTTGGAAATCAAACGACAATTCATTTGATGAAAACTTTCGGAAAATGCAACAAAAAGTAGAAAACAAAACTTTTACATATATGAAAAAAGCAAAATTAATTCATTTTTTAGTTAATTAAACAATTTTGTATTTAAATTAGACCTTTTAAAAAATAAACTAATGAAAATAATTGTATTTATATGCTGTATGTTTTCGATTGCATTTGGGGTTAGCTATTGATTGAGAATTGCGTTTATATTAGCTTGGGTATTTAATTCGGCTGTAATTGCATTTACGTTCGGTTTGATTGAGGTCTGTATTCGCATTTGATTAGGGCTTAAATTAATGTTAGATTCGCGTTTTGTTATGGTTTCCATAGGCAAATGTAAACAATAAGTTTTGGGCCTAGTCTTGGTTATGTCCCTTCCTGGATTTTATCCCTCACTAGGCCCGTCCCGACCCGAGGGGTTAAATTCAGTTTTGATTGTACTTTGATACAGTATTTTTATTTTAAAAAAATTGTATTTATTAATTTTATATTGCCACTATGTTTATGAAGGATTACTGTTTAGTTATTAAGAAAGCCGGCCAATTCAGAAATTTTATAATAAATATGCTAGCCTGATTCGTGTAAAATTTAGCATGATTCCTAATTAACTTTAAAACCCATTTAAAGATATCATTTGTTTTTACATTCTAATACAGCACTAACAATTCAATTTTTAAAAAAATTTATTTAAAAAGAGTTTACAATTTTAAATATAATTCTAGGTATTTTATCAAAAGTTTTTAGAATATGTTTTAGAATAACACGAAAAATAGAATGTATAGAAATGGTAGTCAAAGACAACGAATATTAAGTTATAGAAAGGTTTGTTAAATGTTAGCCGACAAACAGATAGACTCATTAATAAACTCTCTATTCATGCTATACTTTTAAACTCTGAATCTGATAAACATTTTAAGCAAGTTGAATAATTTGCACTCAACCCATCTTTATGTGTAATTATATTTGTAAACCATAGTTTTTATCACAAAATAGTGTATGAAGTACATAAGCATAAAATGGCACACTGTGCCACTCTTAGCCCGCTTTGGTTATTAGTTATTATCTCATACAAAGAGCTCTATTGAATAAAACTCGAGATCTACATAAATCAATAAATAATTCAAGTTTTAAAATTTTATCATTTATATTGTTAAATGATCGAGTATTGTTTATCGAGTATATAATATTTTAAGCCTATACTCATTTATTCATCTAAGTTTATAAACTGTTTATTAAATTTATGGTTATGTAATAAGGAGGTCGCAATTTATTTTTAATATTAATTAATAATGAATGTTTAATATTTATTTTTGTATTCAAGTGCTTCTAACAAAACTAACTATGTAAAATGTTGTATATAATAGGCCGTTCAGATGATTCGTGCCACTTGAATTTTGGAATTGTTCCTAGAACGGATAAAGATAATTTAATGAAATAACAAGCATATTGTACATCAACATCGGGAAAAATTTTCTGCATATGAGTTCATCAGGTCAAAGGTCACAAACATTAAAATAATGGGACGTTTGCTGACCCCATAGTTTTTGATTAAACCATAGTAGATAGAATAAGCATTTATAAACATTTTTTGTTAAGAAGAGATTATAGTTTAATTTAAGACCGGAATCATCAAAATCGGATTGCTAAATCCAAAGTTATAATCATGCAAAATTAGGCAATTTTGCCATTTTTTGACAATTTTCTTTATTTTTGTTCAAATTTAACCTATTTGTAAGAAAAAGAAAATTGAATATTTACTTAAGTTGAACAAAAATAAAGAAAATTATCAAAAAAAAAATGGCAAAATTGCCTAACTTTGCATGCTTATAACTTTGGATTTAGCAATCCGATTTAGATGATTCCGGTCTTAAATTAAACTTCAATCTCTTCTTAACAAAAAGTGTTTATAAATTCTTATTCTATCTACTATGGTTTAATCAAAAACTATGGGGTCAGCAAACGTCCCATTATTTTAATGTTTGTGACCTTTGACCTGATGAACTCATATGCAGAAAAATTTTCCCGATGTTGATGTACAATATGCTTGTTACTTCATAAAATTATCTTTATCCGTTCTAGGAACAATTCCAAGATTCAAGTGGCACGAATCATCTGAATGCCCTATTACAGTAAACTTTGAAGAAATAATATAAATTCTGGTATACCTTAGCAAAATATGTTTCGATTAATAACATATAAATATGTTTTTATAATGTTACATGTTACTAAACAGAGAACGCGTTTAGAAACCTGAACCGTTGGCGCAGTCGCTCGGCAACAGTCTTTTGCCGAAACCGCGTCTCGTGGCTACTGGTGCTAATTGGGCGCACTTTAAGCAGCAGCGCGAGCATACACGCGCACCGGAGCAGCACAAACTGGCCAATGAGCATGCGCATATTTCTATACAGATCGTCGTCGTCAAGACCGAAGAGGAAGAGCGCGTACGAGAACTGGCGTTCGACGCACCTGTCGAGGCCGTAGTAGAGGATGAGTACGCTGTCGAACACGAGCTTCACAGTCGACAGTGCGCTCAGCTCCTGGAGCGCGTAGTGCATCTCCTTTATGGGTGTGAAGAAGTTACTGAACAGGAACTGGAATATGCCGACGCCGACCGCCGTGAACACGGCCAGCCTTTGATCGCCGTCTAGTAGTATAGCGATTAAGTGGCCGGCGCTCTGCGCCTCGAGCGCGCCGATAGTAATGTAGACGACGTAACTCCAGTACATGCCGTTCGGCGCCGCATATATGTCGATGACGTACGCGTAGATTATAACCATTAGTACTGTTGGCATGAGTTCGAACGCCGTCGCCGACCAGTAGTAGACGCCTGTGCTGTACCAACCTATTGGTGCCGAATGGTATATACAAATTAAAAATTTAATTTTTACTGTAAAAATGTTTGTATTTTGCTTAAAATAGTTTTATATAACTGTTATTTATTGTTTTACTTAATATTATTAATAATAAGTTACTAAAATGAGCAGCCTGGTTTTTTAAATACAGTTTTACTAATTATAAACAGGAAATAATAATAATTCATATTATAAATATTACAATGAATTTATCAACTAATTTAACAAAAGTTGAGAATTTTACAAATAATAAGATTAAATGTTACAGTAATTCCTGATAAAAGTTTAAAGTAATAAAAATGAGTAAAAAGTAACCTGTTAGTGAACTACTTTGGGGCGAGAATTAGTTTTCCTAATTATGAATTACCTTGATATAATACCTTCTCATAATTATAAAATTGTAAAAATTGTTCAACAATAGAAATTATTGTACTTGCTATAAAAATCATTTGTCTATTCGTGTCCAAAATAGAATGTAATAAACTGTGCTTCTACTCTCTCAAACAACGGCCCCGAGCGCTTTTTATTAAAGTTTATCAGCAACGTTATTAATTATTACAGTATAAAAATTAGTATTAAAATATTGAAATAGTAAATAATCTTATATATATTATGTTTTTTAATTTTAATATTTTATAAATTGTTTGAGAGCGTCGGTAATAAATATTCTACATTAAGATGATTATTATAGTAAAATAGAAATTTAGAAATGCTAATATATAGCATGCTAAATTTACTCACCATTGTGGTGCTCATTGAAAAACTTCTTCAGATTACTGCTGAACGTCATAGTAGTTATGACGATAATAAAGAAGACGACAAGCGTTGCGGCAAAAAAATTATACTTGATATTCTTTTCGATGAGCTGGTCTTCGGCAATCCTGTGCGGGGTTTTGCCGCACGTGTTGTTGTAGTCGTCGTCGAACGAGACACAGCCGGTCGGGACACCCATCTCGGGATTGAAGAACATCTGCAGTGAAAAGCCGAACCCGATATAGAGGGCCAGTTGAAGCAGCAATATCTTCCAGTAGTGGCGGCACAGGTAGGTAAAGTTGCGCTCGAGTAGTACGCGCATATCGCGCAGGTAAAAACGCTTGCTGTGCCGCTGTACGCCGTCCGGCGCCGGCACTGTCTCGGCGTCGGCGCGCGCGTCAATAGCTTGTCGTTCGCTGTCGAGCGTCCGCTTCGACAGCCGTTTGACGTTCGCCTCCATTAGTCCGTCGCACGAGATCTTCAGCAGCACTTCGATTGGGAGCTGGCGTTTGGCGCAGCGGACGCCGCAGTCGGCCAGATGTGCGCGCAGTTGGTCGGGCGCGCCCGCGTACACCGGCCGCCCGCCGCGCGCCAACACATATAATTTGTCGAACATCTGCAGTATATCGCCGTTCGGCTGATGTATGGATGTAATGACGCAGAGGTCGTGGTGTGCGGCCAGACGTTGCAGACACTCGATTACCTATGCATAGCAGAATATTTGAGATTGCTTAATTTAATTATCTTTTAAGTAAATTATTTCGTGAAAATATTTTGTGTCAGCACTAATGTAGCTCATTTTAATTTTGTTCGTCAGTTGGGTAACTGAGTCATTAAAATGCTCATGTTACTTATATAAACAATGCAATTTTTGCATGCCTAAAGTGGCTTATTACTAATAAGAGTTATTAGCCATTTTTTACCGATAAGAGTCGGAGCAAAATCAAGCGGTTCTACCGTTTGACCCGAGGCTTCTGATGAGGAATTACTAATAAATGTAATTCGAAACACATGTGTTGGCTACTGCAAAGGTAGTTTCACCTTGATCAGAGAAAAGCTAAGTATTTCTATTTTTAACATTCATTTCAAATAATTTAATTATCCTGATTACAAAACCTAACATGCTTAAATGACCACTTATATAAGTTTATTATGCTTAAATTCAAAATATAAATAGACGGTTTGAAATAGGCCATAAAAAATAATAATGTACATACAGTACCTAACTGATACATGTATAAATATATAATACTATGCAACCAGTTGATCTGATTATTAATATACGATCTTATTTAATTATTACAGGTTGATTTTAAACGCTTAACTCTGGTCATTTATAGTAAGAATGGGCACATTTTAGCGGCGAATGGCCAGACGCGCCGCCGTAATTAACGGCCAAATTCGGAGATTTCTGTGTATTAACACAGTATTATCGTCTATGCATTGGTTTGCTGTGCATCGGTTTGCTGTAGAGAGCAGTACAATGAAACGCATAATAAGTTAATGCATAGACGATAATATCGTACGAATAAATAAATGAGCAGATCTTTAATTCTATACTAAATTCAATCGAATCCCTTCCCAACAGTAAACCCAATACGATGAGTAAGTGAGAATTTATTTTATTAATTCGTTTTATTATTTAACACTACGCAAATATTCCTATTACTAATAAACTGATTTCATTGTCAAATACGTGTTTAATCATTTCGAATAACGATCTCGCGGCCCATCCAATGCCTGGTTGGTTGAGCCCACATTGATACTATATTAGCGATCATAACGAGCACTCGGGATGATCCGACCAACCCTTCTCAAACCCCGAGTGGCTTGCACTATTATGAACTTTGCAAAATGTAATTTTATATTTTTAAATTCTGACTTGCTCAAATTCTTGGTTTATATAAAATAAACACTTGAGAAATTTAAAACTAATGTAGCATGTTTGCTAAAGTAGATTTTTATTAAATTAATACATAAATTTAAACGACTGACCACTTCGGCGACATTACTATCCAAACCACTGGTCGGCTCATCAATGCATAGAAGACTCGGTTTGACGGCAGACGTCAACTCCATTGCGATAACAATGCGTTTCTGTTCGCCATCACTGCAGCGCTCGACAGACGTGTCGGCGGTGTTCCCGATCAGCAGCTCATCCAACAGAGCGGAGACATTGTGTTTGTGGTCGAAGTCTTCGAATGAATTCTTCAGTCGCGACGCATAGAGGAGCGCGTGGCGTACCGACAGACCCGCGAAAATCTGCTCGTGCACATCCTGCTTAATGTAGCCAGTTCGAATCTGCTTGTGCTTGCTTAATCTAAAACCGGTGTCAGAGCTCAGGTGCCTTGCGTAAATACCATTGATGCATTTAAGCAAGCTAGTTTTGCCGGCACCCGAACTGCCCATTATGCCATTTAATGTACCAAACTCGAAAAAACCGTTAATTTGTTTCAGGATAGTTTTTCGGCTTTTTCGGAAAGGAGTTCCAGCTGTGATTTCTAGTGTTAAGTCAGTCCAAGCAATGCTAATTAATTTTTGATCAGGGTTATTATTATTATGTAATTGTTCCGTCAAATGCAGGATGATACTTATTCGTTTGAGTTCATTTAAAATTGAGCTAACTTTCCGCTCGGGTGTAATTGCTGACGGGGTTAGACTCGATTTCTTTGTTGCAATATTAGAAAAACTAACTTGCAGATTTTTACCATTTTTATTGCCATCACTATTATCTATGCTGTTATTATTACTGACATTTACACTGTTCATCTCTATTGATTGTTTAGGAATTACTACCGGTTTTCGTAAACTCCAAGCAAAATTCGTTTTAAAATAGAGCATGGTAAACGCAAATATGCGTAAAAACACGGCCGTGCCAATTAGCTTGTATATATTGATCTCGAGATCGGCGTCGCTCACGCCCTGCTTGTGCAGAACGAGCGACTGGTTGGGCGGTGCGCACCGGCCGAGTCCGTAAATGAGTATTAGCACCGAATTGAAGAGTAATTTCGGGAATGCAAGCTCGCTCATTTTCTGCATCAGCACCGGTAGGTCGGCGGTGAGGATGAAATAGTTGGAGTACATGCCCATCGCCATGTAGAAGGATAGGGCCGTCAGCAGCGCCACCTGTTCGTACTCGACCAGTATGATGCCGATGTTGTGGCCGTAACCCTCGGTGCACAGCATACCGAGCGTTACGATGAGTGCGTAGATGAGTATGCGTTGCGGTTCGAGCAGCTGTCCGCTCAGGTAGTACAGCAAGAATGCGTACGTGAGCGCGTAGATGAGTGTAGGAAGTACTTCGACGAGGTTCTTGGCCAGGAAGAACGCGCCTGTACTATACCAATCTGTACATGATACAAGAATTTGTATACTAAATAATATGTTTATCTTATTGTGCGCTATTTAAATTTTATATTGTATATTCATAACTTATAAATCATAAATTATAAACTTATAATGTTACTGCGATAAATAGCAATTACAACAATATATTAATATTAAATAATTAGTGATTATTGATTCATGATTATTTTATAGACTGTGTATTATAAAATAAAATGTTATAACCATTAAAAATATAAATTGTTATAGCAGTAGATATTTTGCTCAAGTTTAACATTATCATTTAACTTTTATACAAAAAATAGCATTTAAAAATAAATATAAGCTGATTAATAAAGTAATAATGTAAAATAATAATAGGTAATTATTAATATACTGACTATTCTGGTGTTCGTTAACAAAAATCTTCACATCTGTCAAATAAACGAGCGTGGTAGCGGACAGATGAATGAGCAGAGCCATGATCGTGGTGAAATAGAGAAAACTCAAGTTTTGGTTGAGCAGGTCGTCCTCCTCGAGCAGCCGCAGACACGACGTGTTTGCAATCCGGTTCGGGTCGAAGCAGGCGTCGGGAGCGCCGATATCCGAGTCGAACATAGCGGTGTTGATTACGGCGAACAGCATGTAGCTGGCTAACTGGGCGAACCATCTTTTCCACTGCGCGACGTACACGCAGGTCGCCGTACGCAGCATAACGTGCCAGACGTCGACCGCGCGGAACGGTTTGCTTCGGAACTCAATGCCGCGCGGGCTTAGCGCGTCGTTGTCCGCGCACTTCGCCATTACCGACGCGGCCTGAGCTCTGCCGGCGCTCTGGACGACAGTGTCTATGTATATGTTGGGCTCTTCGATCGACGCGAGTTTGAGCAGCTGTTCGATGTGCACCTGATCCTCATCCACACCGATGCCGCAGCCGCGAAGATGCCGCTCGATGTGGTCCGGGTGACCCGCGTAGATGCACCGGCCACCCTTGGCCAGCACGTATAGCTGGTCGAACATAAGCATTATGTCGTTGTTCGGCTGGTGTACGCTTACGATCATTGCGATGTTGTGCACCTTGGCCATTTTCGACAGACAGCTCATCACCTAGATGTATTTTCGCATAACATGTTAGATATCATAATTATATTTTATTGTTTTATATTTAAATTTTAAAACAAATTTTTGTTGTGGATAAAATTGACTGTTCACATTTAATTTCTGTTTATAGATTTAAAATTTCATTGTGCTTTTTAATTTTACCGTTAACACTTTTGTATATTACACTGTCTTTAAAATTATACTTAATTTAATTATTTAAAATATTTTCTAGTTATTCTAATTAAGAAAACAATTAAATTTTAACTGTTTAATTTGTGTATTTATTATTAAACGTAACTTAATTTATGTTTTTCTACTTTGCACTGCATAATTGCCAAAACAGAATGTTTACAAAAATTTCGCTTATTTAACACAACTTTGCAATAGAATAATTAATTCAAGTTGTGAACCGAGTTAATAATTTGCCTTTTTATTAATAATGTCTACTCACAACTACCAAAACCTGAATAAAACTTTTAAAGTATTTTTCACAATTTTTTGCCCTAAACTTTCTACACAATTATCATGCGACTAATTGCAAACGAATGCCAAACCCTGCGCTCAACTCATGTCTGGACCTCATCGGAGATCTCAGCTGCAAACTCTCACATTTGAAAAAATGCAAACTTAGCATGCATAAGTTTTGTACCAATCAATCGGCACTGAAAATGATTTCTGTAAAGAAGTCGAAACAAAGGCCTTGTATATCGATTGCTGTAATAGCAATCATAGCTAAGTTGCGTAACTAATTAAATATTAGTAAAACATGAATGATAATATACAGTCGGTGGATTAATAGCCCGATCGAGTTTTCCCCGCTTTTCTCAGGAACAACTGGACGGATTTTGAAAATTTTCAATTCCAATAATTCAAAATCCACCCCCGCACCAGTGATATAATGTAAATTTTAAAATATCTAATACTGTCACATAGAGAATACATAAATAAGTAAAATATACAATGTGAACATAGATTTAACTATAATATTTTAATTAATTTTAAACTAATTATTATGCAAAAATTATTAAAATGTAATTATATTTCATAATAACCTGTAAATATCACCATTAAGTTGAAAAAATCAATGCTATGAAAAATTTTCATATTGAAAAATCTTGTAATTTTAAAATTTTAAAAATTTGTTTTTGCCGCCATTTAAAAGGTATTAGATATTTTTACATTTTCTTTATACCACTGGTGCGGGGGTGGATTCTGAATATTTTGAATTAAAATTTTTTAATATCCGTCCAGTTTTTCGGGATAAAATCGGGAAAAACTCCATCGGTCTATTAATCCACCGACTGTATATAATATATTTTAATAATTTTTTTAAACAGTACAAATTATTTACTCGGTTAGTAAAATTTTTATATTTCTTTATTCTTGTTATTCGTGCTATCTTAGGGCAATTTATGTTTATTTAAGGGTAATATATAATTTCATGTAACTCATTAATTTTCAAATAGATAATCAAGGCTATCTAGATTTTAAACTAACAAATCGCTTACATTCATAATTAGCAGAATTGTACATGCACTAATAATTAGTATCAATTATCATAATTTTAAAATTTTATTTTGTTTTAGTTAAACTTGCTTTTTTAATTTGATTAACATTACTATAAAATTTTTAAATAATTTTTAAATAAGTACTTGAGTCATTGAAATAAAATTTAACCCTATATAATAACTAATAATAATTAATTGCCAATGTAAGTTAAAGACTAAATTACAAGTTAAAATCAATCCTATGCACATAATACAGTATTAAACTACAGTAAGTTATACAGTATAAACAATGCAATCTATTCAACAAAGTTTTACACTTTATATTCACTATTAATTTTATACATAATAATAAGTTTATTTGAACATATCTATATTTATTAAATAATAAACTTACCACTTCGGCGGCATTACTATCAAGACCAGTTGTCGGCTCATCAATGCACAGTAGGTTTGGCTTATTGATCTTGGTCATTTCAATTGCGATTGATAGCCGCCGCTGTTCACCGCCACTGCATTTCGACACTTTCGTGTTATTAATATCCCACAAAATCAATTCATCCAGTATATTTTCTATAATTCTCTCCTTTGCTATAATCTTCGCATAATTGAGCACGTCGCTATTTTTCAATTTGGCCGCGTAGGTCAGGTTTTGTTTGGCGGTTAGGTTAGTGATGAGGTGCTCCTTCTCGTTCTTACCGACGAAACAACAGTCGACCTTTCGCTCGCAGTTCGCGTAGACGACTGACTCGGGTGTTAGGCCGGACCGGATTTTGCCGCTCAGGCATTTGAACAGTGTAGTCTTGCCGGCGCCCGACGGACCCATTAGCGCCATAATAGTGCCGAACGCGACACTACCGTAAAGATTGTTCAGAATTGTCTTCTCAGTGCCGAACACATACGGCTTGACTTTGTAGGTCAGGTGTGCCCAAGCGATCGCGATGTTTGTTTCATTCATCTTGCTCAATCTATCATTTTAATATTTAATAATTTAATACTAAATAGTTAATATTATTAAATAAAGAATTGGGTTATAATTTATTTATTTAATGTACTGTATAATTTTACACTTAATTGTTTAAAAAATTATTGCAAGCTATTATTATAATTAAACAGCAATTTATCTGATTGAAATATAAGTTATTTTGATGCACTAGTATCTATACTGCTAAAATAATTGATAACATAGTTTACAACTTTTAAAAACAAGGATATCATGTACATTGATATAAAAAAACTTTCTCAAACCTGTATTACAAGTCGACGGTTTAATATCAGCTTTTGCTTGATATTAACTTATAAATAACAGTGAAAAATAATTATAGAATACTTATACTTACAAAATTCCTGGATGCGGTTTGCTTCAAAATTACACAGAATTAATTATGATTAAAATGACGTAATTGTCGTGGGAGTAAGGTTTTTAAATTTTGTGCATTTATAACAGGAAATGTATAAAAAATGATTACTATAAGCCTAATGCATCCATAATAAGTTAATATAAAGTTTATATGCTCTAGAAACGATAGTATGAGCATGGTCTGAGCAACGAGTAGTCTGAAAATTATTATTGCTAATATTTATACGTATGAAGTGCAGAAATCGATCTTGGGTAAATTTTTGATATTATTATTATTATTACTACAATATTATTTAAAATTTACATATGATTAAGTTTTATTTTAATAGTTTTATTTTTGAGGGTTAATAAAAAGTAAGAGTTAAAGTTTAAATTTTACACTTTTAACATCTTAACTTTTATTTAATGACATAAATGTATGATTTTTGAAACTAAATCAACCAGCGTAAAATGTGAGGTATTTTTTAATATTAATAGCTATAATTCATTTATATTTTTGACTAATGTATTTAATTCATGTTTAAATTAAACATTTTAGCAATAACTTTTAAGTTTAAGTCTCTCGTGACTCAAGCGATGTTTCGCCCAATTGTCGGCACCGATCGTCCGAAACGCGCACGACTGCCAACTGCACTCG
>JAQIXC010001453.1:0-14666 GCA_034697605.1 Metabelba pulverosa
AGAGAGAGAGAGAGAGAGAGAGAGAGCGAGAGAGAGAGCGAGAGAGAGCACGAGAGGGACAGGAGAGCGAAGTTAAAAGAACTTTTTCAAAGACACATCACTTTTCGCACATTGAGCTACGAATGTGAGAGAGGGCTGCGAGAGAGGGCTGGGAGAGTGAGGGCCGGGAGAGAGCACTAGACGTTTTGGAGAAGCCGGTCGTCTTGAGTGGAGAGGCACGAGATTTACTAAATATATACTATTATTGCATTCAATCGCAATCACTGACGAGTGAGGAGACGGAGAGAAAGTGTAGAGAAATAGTGGAGAAAATATTTAAGAAAAAAAACTTTTGCTTTAATTTCAATCAATTCTTACGAAAACTTTTTAGTCAAACGTTTCGCTCGAATCCGAAGACATCGATATTGTCTTAAAACTTGTGCCTAAAAAAAGAGTTTGAATATACAGTATATTTTCGGCGGTTTTTGTTTATCATGGATTTGGTATATGCATTAGTAGCATGTTTGTTTTTCGCGGCAATTGGAGGTCCGTCGGTGGAGGGGGCTGTGGCGCCCATGGTGAAGGGTGGCTGCGCCGAGCGCGGGCTGTGCTGCCCGGGCCGGGACTCGTCGTGTATGGCCGCGGCCAAGTCGGCCGCGCTCGTTAACTCGATCATTGAGGACCTGGCTGAGAAACAATGCTATTGTGACAGCGCCTGCATCACCCTGGGCGATTGCTGCGATGACTATAAGCAAACGTGCGGCGGTAAGTGGCTAACATGCTTCATTTACATGTATAATGCAGAGTGATAATGTGTTGTAGTTCTAATTTAATTTTAAGTTACTTGTAAGTATAATTTTTTATTTTATATTATATCTAGATATTAAATGTAATTTTTATTAATTTGTAATTTAATTATATAGTAATGATAAGTTTATATTGTGACTAGATTATTTATAACAAATTAAATTTTTATTTATGTCAATAAGCTTGAGAGGATCTAACACGCTTAATTCGTAATCTTTAATTAGAAAGTCATTTTTTAAAATTAATAAAATTGTTTTTATACATTGATTAAAAATTATGCATTGCCTAACTTTATATTCTACAAGATTATTAAAATTATGTTTTTTATGCAGTTTACAATAGATAATTAAAGTTATGGTGCATTAACATGATAATTAGTTAGTTTATTATTCTACTAATTAGAGTGTATTACTCTTAGTAAACTTCTGGATAGTATAAGACAACAGTACATTTTTTTGTACTAGAAGTCGTTAACTTTTAGAATGTTTATTTTCTTTAGAGTTTTTTAAGATGAGTAAAAAATAAACTTAAATAAACATAACATCAAAATTTGAAATAACTAATCTTGGTACTGCTTTTTCTTAAATTAAAATATCATTTGAAATAATTAACATTTTTATGAAATGTTGTTTTAATAAAATACAGAATTTTGTAACTTGAAAATGATCTGATTAGTTTTTTGGCATAAATTTTGATAAGGAACTTATTTTTAATGCATAATGATCTATGCAGTATAAAAATCAGCTGACTACTGCAGAAATATTTCTAGTGTATTATATTTCAAACCACCAAGATTCTTGTGATTTATGATATTTCAACAAGATTGTTTTATATGATAAAATAATATTTTAAAACTCATTATAGTTTTTTGAATTTTTATGTTTTTAACCGCTTATCAGCGTTTGAATCAAAAACAAAACAATTGGTTTTATTTAGTTAAAATAATCTTGATAAATTTTTAATGATATAATTAATAATTAATAATTACTAAAAATAAACTTAATAATTTATATAAAATTAAATATAAATTAAGCATTTTCATTATTTATTGTTTTATTTTAACTGTATAGTATTAAATTCTTCGGAAATAGTTTTCTAAATATACAAAATATTTCTTGCTAAAATTATAAGCTTTACCTTAAACACAAATAAATATTCAAGTTCAAATATTTGGAAAATATATAGATGATATTTATAAATAGTTTATTTGCGGTATAAGGCCAAGCACAAAGACAAGATCAATTTTTATGTTATTGTTTGCTCTTGATAAAGCTATTTATTTAACTTTTAAAAAGGTTATAATTGCTAAAATAAATATCAAGGAGTAAGCCTTAAAAATTGTTTGTGCTATTGAAAACACTCTATAAACTATAACAAAGTAGATGTATGTTTGCTCAAAATATTACCAAGGTACTTATAGTATGAAAAGCATATTTCTAAAATTGTATATTTCGATATAAAAAAGAAATATTTTTGATAAAATGTAAAGAATTTGCTACTGTTTCGTAAGAGTGAATTATACAGTGTACTTCTAGGATAGAATTTTACTTTCTAAAATTGTCCGATCGCGTGTCTGTCTGCACAGTCCAAAAATACACTGCAATATTTTCGTTTTGCCTTTATCCCCATAGTCTAGAGGCCCAGTAGTAGAAAATAGATAACTAAAAAATGCTTTTACTTTTTATTTTAAACTATTTCATGTCTAATTTGCTCCCGGCCAGCTGACAGTCTGATTATTGTATAAATTAAGCATAACAAAAATTTATTGCCCAACTTTAAAAAAAATTAAACTGGTTAATTAAATATTTAATAATTAATAAATAAAATGAGTATCAATATACCATTATTTAAATAAGTTTTGATAATAATTAGATTTTTAAAAGTTTACCATGGAGTTATAAATTGTTTATTATAAAAGTAAGCATTTGTTTTAAGTTTAGCATGTGTTTTAAACAGAGCAAAAAGACCGAAAAATAACAAAAAAAATATTTGCATAAAAATATTTGTGAATATAATTTACAAATTCTTAGAATAAACGAGCGATACGTTTATGAATGTGAATGAGTGGTGTGAGTGGAAGGGGTTATTGGGTTTGGTTGCTATAAATATACTGTACAATATCGTACTGTGTATGTGTAGTGTAAAATTGCAAATTTCCATATAATTCACACCGGGAGAAAAGGTGTTTTTGTACCGTGTAAATTAGTACTGTACAATACTTTCTAGCCATTAACAGACATTGTGCTTTAGCATATGAATTTAATCCTGTTACAAATACCAATGTATTTAACACCAAACTGTCAAGATACTATCAAAATCATTGTGTTTAAAAAATAACTAATTTAAAAATCTATTTATGTAGTGTAACATATCTAATTAATTAAGCAAATAATTGTGTTAATTATTTAATACAAAAATAAATTTATGCAAGCTTGCTAATTTTTATTTAGCATAGTTATTTTACTTTACAAACAAATACTGTTAAATAATTTACATTGTATTTGTAGCAGAAAAATTGTACAGTAAACATTTTTTAAAACAAAGAGAGTAATAGAATAGATGCGATTTTTTGGCTCTCAAACACATCATAAAAATAAAAAACAAAAATAAATTTCGATTTTATTTGTTAAACAATTTTTTTTGCGTTACTCTGCAAATGCATTGCACTTCCGCGTGATTTCACCGCTTTTTCGGTTTATCTCTAAAAAATAATAAATTTTTTGTATTTTTAATTATCCCATAGAATAGCAGTTTTGTTATAACAGAAGTCAATGTATTCATTAACTATTCGAAAACAAACTATAATTACTGTGCATTTGGCTCACATTCAATGCGATTGCACAGATAAATTTTTGTGCACTGCATAAACAATGCATTTGAAAATATCAATCTGACAATTAGTACCGGTATTAGTGTTTTATTAATTACATACATAAGTTATAAATTTTAAACTAAAATTAATATATTTTAATAATAATATTTGCACTTTCTAAAATTAATCTGTTTTCTGTTAATTTAAATTATAGCATGTTTTAGCAAGCATAAATATTGATGCATGGGTTATTTTAGTTTATAATAATAATAATGTAGCTAACAATTATTATAATAGTAAATAATATGCAAAATAGTAATTAATATACAGTAAACAATTGCGTATACGTTAATCTAAGCGTGTTAAATAACCCTATCATGTTTAAATTTCATACATAGTAATCGACTGCGAGGTGACGCCGTGGCAGGAGTGGTCGGAATGCGACGTCGAGTGCGGTTTGGGTACTATGAACCGGAGCCGAGCGGTGACGCGGCAGCCGCAGAACGGCGGCGAGGCCTGTCCCGAACTGCACCAGAAGCGCGGCTGCACCGGCCAGAAGTGCGAGACCCGGTCGCACGACAAAACGTCGCGGGGTAATTAATTGCATTTTTGCTCAATTATTTTTTTTTAATTACAATAATCTAGTTAAATTACATATACAGTATAGTAATAAAACAAATACTATTTAAAGTTTACAGCTATTTAGATAAATATAATGTGGTAATTTTTTATTAATCCTCGTCTAAATTTTATTCATGCTCATTTAATTATTTATTTTAAAAGTAAGCTATGAAATATAAGTTACTAGTTAATTTGTTTTAACTAGCTTTCTCTAGCTAATAGTTTAGTAACTTATTACAACTAAAATCTTTCTGTATGAAATATTTTTACTATGTCAAATTTTGATTGAATATTTGCGCATTTTAAGATAAAGGTTATTTTTACCGAATTGTACACGGTATTTTACGACAGCACCCGAAGGTTACGCAACACAATACGCGACTAATCGTAGAATAGGCGCCGGAATGATAGCCTCAAATATTCAGTAGACAAAGAGCGCAGTGAATGAGTATTCACTCGAATTCTCATTTGACGCGAATAAAGCGTTCACTTCTCGTCTACCACTAAACCTACGAAAGAAAAAGTACTAAAAATAATTCTATCGTTAAAAACCTCCGAAAACAAAATATTTGTCTTTTTTAAAAATAAAGATTTCGTACAGTTTATTAACACAAGTGTATTGATCTTTTCAAGGAGATAGCTGCGGTGTAAAATATATATCAAATTTTTTCTCACTATTATGCATATCGTATATTTGATTAATTGCTAATCAAATTAGAGCAGTGCGGTTATCATGTAGAATTTTTTGCTATATTAATGTTTGAGTAATATTATGTTATTTTCATTTATTATATATTATGTTTTATATAAGAATTTTTGTGAAAATTAATATTTTGCTGTCAGAAGGCAATAGAGAAGAATTTTGTTCGTAAGACATACAAGTGCTGCACTGGTAGATGCGGGAGATTAGGGGATTGGGAGAGAGTGAGGCCTACTCTATCCGAGCGCCAGTACGAGTGTACAAACCGCATGAATTCGATACGAGTGCTAAAACGCTTGTCAAACGGCATCAGACAAACTGTCATTTAGTGTATAAATAGCCGTCAATTATGTAGATATAGTGAACATAGAATCAGATAAGAAATAAAATCATATATTTAATAACATGACTACATAATTGAATATTCTGTACTGTGTACTAAATGTGAATGCTTTAATTTACTAGCTTTCATAAGTTTGAGTATATTGGATTTAATGTAATTAGGGTAATTTTTTCTAATATAAAAAAGTAAATACATTGCAAACAGTATAATATTTATACGAAAAAATTATATAGTAATAATAATTTAATAATATTTATCTAGGTTATTAATTTATAAATTGCCCTTAATTAGCAAGTACAATTAATTTTTTACGTATTCTGAACTGATAAACTTAATTTTAATTGCTACATTCTTGAGCATTTTACACAAGCAAGCATATATAAATTCCTAATTTAATTAAATTGGCAAAACTAAATTGAAAAAGAAATATTTAATCATGTCAATTCTATCAAAAGAAGCTCTTCTTATAATTAGTTTTCTGGAGTCTATTCAATCAGAAATATTTTTATTGCATTCAATAGATAAAAGAAATTGGAAATTGTTTTTCGTGTTTTTTGATTTCAATTTCGTTTTTTTGACAACATTTGAAATAATTCTGTTTTTCGCAAACATATGAAAGAGATTTTCGAAATAGTTTTTCGGCAAAAGCCGGTCAACGCCCTCAGTGTCCGTACGGGTAAATTCTTATCAATAAAATTCTTGCATTTGATTAGGTTTTATATTTCTGTCATGCTTAAAATTTAGATAAACTAGTGAAATCTGTTACAGTTTACAAACATTCCTAACATAGATTCATGTTGATTAATTATCTAAAAAATTATACAGATAAAAAGATATCTTAGTAGTTTAATATTAAATATCTGGATCTAGTTTAGTAAATAGCATGTATAAAATTCAAAATATTTATTAAACCTAAAATATAAGCAATACTATTTAGCTTAATTCTAAGTTAGACAAAAAAGTAGTATTTACACAGTTCATAATAAATTAATAACTTTTAAAAATACGATTCTACATATTGTTTTTGGAATTATATTAGAAAGACGCAACTTGCATAAATATAATCTTGATAAAATATTTAGAGTTTGAGGCGAAATATGAGTGTTTAAGTCGAAACGCTATCGAAAGTTTACGATCTGAACGGCGATAGCGATCGGACACTAAACGCACAATAAGATCAGTTGAGGCTTAGGGGGGAGAGTAGGGGCGCGGAGACCACCCGCTACTCGAATTAAGGGAAGTGTAGCCATTAATAGCCAGTGCGCTGTTTGAAAAATGCCCGGGCGGCGTCTAGGCCTCTCTAAGCTCTCTCGACGCCGTCACACCCTGCTCACATTTAATAAGCTCGTAAATTGCTTAAAATTAGACATGCTAGATTTTTCTATCATTGACAAGTTGGCCGTAACGAACGTGGTAAAATTTTATTGCCAATTACGAGCATTTATGGTCGGATTCTAATTGTCTTGTTTTAACTCTTTACACTGTATAAATTTAGAATTTTATTATACTCAAGCGCTTATTATAAATATACATTGCTAATTTAAAATATATAAACAAATTATTTCTTAATATTTAACTAACACACAAGAGATTTAACTACAATGCTATTTTTACCATAAATAAATATAATAATTTTTAAATTTAATCTTGATTAAAACAGAGACCGCACTCATACTGCAGTCGCGATTTTCGGACACCCGACACATCGACGACTCGGTCGACATTCGCAGCAATTTGCGGCTCCGGTACCCGAAAGACCCCGAGAAGGAGAGCAGTCATGAGTACGTGATTAGCATGCTTATTTTAAGTCAAATTTTTAAAATAAATATTATAAAAATTGCACATGCTTAATCAAAACAACTTTTTATACAATTAATGCATTTGTGTAGATTTTATTTAGAAATTATTAACCAAAATTACAAAAGTGTACTAATTGTTATTATTTAGTTAATCATGTGCAATTTTTAAAAATTATCTAGAATCATATAAACATTTAATAACATATTACCATATAGTAAACAACTTGCATGATTTATTATTCACACTTGCTAAAACTTACTTGCTAATTTAGTTTATTTTTAATTAACAGCATATCTAACTAGTGCTAATAAGTTTAAACATGAGCAAATAATAACCATAGAACATTTTAAAACTCGAATTATATCATATAAGATATACTGTTTATATCTAAACTTGCAATTAACATTTCACCATGTACAGATACTGCGTGGTGTTCGAGATAACCAAGTCGCGCAAGTCGTGCGACACGATGGGCCCGGAGCTGGCGCGCAAGCTGGAGCCGGGCAGTCGGGTGTGCGTGCAGTGCCAGGACGCGGCGATGCGCAAGCATCTCGGCTACCGGTGCCACGGCCACGGCGTCGAGGACAAGACGACGCGCTGGACGGCGCTCGCCGGCAACGCCTGCCACGGCCGCTGGGTGCGCCGCGAGAAGTTCACCGTCTGCCCGTGCCATCCGTCCGGCCACCCGGACTTCATATTTGTTTGATTCGAATTTACCATGCTTAGCTAACTAAGTGCGCCTAATTTAGCCATGTTTGTTTATCTCTTTTTTGTCTGTATTTTTATTCAATTCTAATTTAATTAATTAATTATTAGTTTTATTTTAAATAACATTAATTTTTTTTAAAACTTGCTAATTTATTAATGTAATTTTATACTAATTTATAATTCTTACTTTTGTAGCAATAACTATAGTTAATTAATTTAATAACTTACCAAACTCATTTTTAGTGTTTAATTAATTTTAGTTACTAATCATTAATGATTTAACCATTTGTATATTTTTAACAAGTTTGTCCATGTGCCATTATGGCTTTTAACATTGATTATCAAGAATGCAAATATCATTCACTTATGTGCCTTAATTTAGTTATTAAGTTCTTTTTTATTCTTACATTATTATTGAATTTGTAGCCCAATTTAGTTAAATAAAATAAAAACAATTTTTTAAATTAATTAATTTGTAAATTATTTTTCTTATTAAATGCAACAAGTTTATTTAATAAAAATAAATTTTAAAATGTAGTTACTGTCTTGCTAACTAAATATTTTGTTGATTTTTTTAACGAGATTATTATGTAGTATTTTTGTTTTGATATTCTTATTATTAAAAAAATAGTTGTAGTTATACTGTACATTTGAAAAATTTCAACAGGAAAAAATATAATTGAACTTGTAAATAAGTAAAAATTTTATAATATTTATTTAATTAGATTAAATTAATATAACATGCATAAATAATAGCAAAATATTTTGAGCGTTACAACCATGCGCATTTATAAACACAATTATGTTTACAAATAAACAATATATTAAATTGATTATTTAATTATTTAGCAAAAACAGTGGTTAGTGTAACTAGTCAATTTCATATATTAATAAATGGTCATGTTACTATAACATTATTGCGCGATTTAGTACTCATATATAACTAGATATATTTATTATAATTATTATACGAAATATAATTAATAAATTTATTAATAAAACTGTTTGTGAGTTATTTAACTTATAAAAATAATTATTTATTTTATAATAACAAACAATGATGAATATTAATTCATATAAAGTTATTAGTATGCAAAATATTCTACAGCTTATAATTATTTTTCAGTAAATACATTAACAATTATTTAGTAATATGTACATGCAATATATTATACTTTTAAT
Organism: Metabelba pulverosa; assembly: GCA_034697605.1. Classification (NCBI taxonomy): domain Eukaryota; kingdom Metazoa; phylum Arthropoda; class Arachnida; order Sarcoptiformes; family Damaeidae; genus Metabelba; species Metabelba pulverosa. Next base: position 8,953 of record JAQIXC010001453.1, read on the forward strand.
TGTTTTTGTTAATTGTTGTAACGTAAAAATAATTAATTTCTTGCTTAGAAGTTTATTTTAAGCAACAATTAATTTTATATTGTGTATTTGCGTGTAGTAATTTATTTATATATAATTTTATGATATTTCATATTGCTTAAATACGAATTATTTGAATTAAGTAATATTTGCATTTAGCAACTTCGTGCTACAAAAATCAATAAATTGTTTATACAGTATCAAGCATATTTTAGTTTAATATTTTTGTTAAAAGAGCAAATAAACATATTCTACTATTTTTTAAAAGTTTTATGTTATTATGCTTTTATAAAATAAGTATGATAATAAACATTTAAAAATAAGCAGGAATTTGAAAAACATTTTACAAAAATATTTACATATATTTACAACTATTTAAAATAATATTATGCTAATTCTACTTAATGACGTATATTAAAATAAATTAATACAGTATAAAATAAACAGTAAACTGTATATCGTGCTCAATCAAATCAATTAATCACTGGTAAAATTATTATTATTATACAAAAACAAACAAGCGTGTTTGATACTAATTGAACATCACACATAAAACAAACACGCACTTTTATCGAAATTAGAAAATGCTTATATTTCGGCGCCGAAACACAATCCGATACAATAGAATGGAGTATTTTAATCCGTACAAAATTTTACCAAGTAACTTAACCATCAAATCGGTCGACAATCACTTATACCGAATCGGGTTATGCCTCACGAATAACGACATATATTCTTCACAACAACAACGCTCTGTATTTCACAAACCGATAGTCGTATTTATATTCCTGTTTCATCAGTGGCTAAAAATGACCTGTACATTATTTATTAAAAACGATCATGATTATTTGCTGACTATACTTGGTGATTATTCGCGCTATTATAAAATCAGATTTTACTACAACATCGCCGGAAGTTTGTTCACAATTCTCGCGCTTTGTTCGCAACTCATATACTATTATAACTATCGGAAAGGCATTGAACCGACATTTCTGGCCGTGTTTGAGGTGATGGCCGGTCGCCGGCCGTCGGTCACCGTCGGGCTTGGAGATCGAAAAACTATCTATCGATTAATTAAAAGAACTAGGTTGATTTTTCAACTAGCAAAAATTAACACGGATAAAATTATTCCACTCGTGTTCGGCTCAATGACGTCGATATCGTACCTATTATTCTGGTCGCCGATCGACGTAATTATGTTTGGTGTTCCTAATACACTGCTATTTACTGTTTATTGTTATTATGTATTTAATGTCACATTGAACCAGGTGATTTATTTCTATATAATGTGCTATTATTTGAAGATTAAGCTTAAATCAATTAACAAGAATATTCATACGAATTTTGATATTAATTACCGACTGATTCGCACAATTGATTCAATACAAGTTGAGATTACGGAATACAACGCAAGATTTTGGTCAAAGTTCTTGCTAGTTTTATGGCTGACTATTGGTAGTTGCGATGTGTTTATCCTGATTATTGTTGTGTATAAACCGATGGATTTTATCATGAAAGTATTCTGGATTTATATACTAATTGTTTGTAGTATTGTGTTTCTATTTGTGATATTCACAGCGTCATCGGTTAATACCGAAGCAAATAGCATGTTTAAATTATTATCAAGTTTATTTGTGAGGAATGCAAAACTAATTTACAGTAATTCAGCTAGTTATCTAGCTACAAAATTAAAGGTAGGTTTTTTTTGTAACATGCATTCAACTTTTTTTACTATGTCCATACACTAAGGTTATTATAAACTTGTATTATTTCACCCAGTTAAATAGCCTGATAGAGCGAACATCGCAGAAAAAGCTTGGCTTTTCGTGTTATACAATGTTCACAATTAACAACTTTCAATGCTATAAAGTGAGTTATAAATTAAGCATAATAATTTATTTCTAAATAACTTATTATGATTTCTACATTACTCTTTTACAAACAGATTATGATATTCTTGTTTATACTATTTATTAAAGTTTTAAAAAGAGTTAATTAATAATCTGTATAGTATTATAATTTATTAAAAATGTTTTGTTATGTGTATTTTTGTTATACAATAAAATAAAGTTTAAAATACATGTATGTGTTTAATTAAAGTATATTTATACAATTAATTTAATTATGTACTTCAGAAATATACAAAAACTTAATGAATATAATTAAGCAATATAATTTTGCTGTAACATTATGCCAAGTAAACACATTAATGAATATATAATAGAAATAAATTAATTAAATGTAAGCAAAATTAAAAAAAACGTGGGCTATTATTTTTAATAATTAAATGTGCAGTACAAATGTGCTATTCAAAATATAAAGTTAATTTATATTTAACAAATAAGTAAATCCTACTTGGTAAAACAATACTCAGTCTAATCAGCGCATTTAATTCAAATATGTTTTATTTGTTTTGGTTTTTGATTGAAATATAAATTCATTATATTTCTCGATACAATTTAATAAAAACGTGCTAATTTCTTATACTAGTTACAGTATCATTAATTTATCATGTTTAAAAAATACCAGTAATTAATCTATCATTAATATCATTTTATTTTTGTAAAACAAGTTTATTTTAAATTTATCCTAGCTAACTAGCTGGGGAATTATATCTAACCTGTAGGGTTTAAAATAAAATACTTTATATAAAGATATAAATGCTATTTATACTTATTAACGTTTTAACAGGACATAGTGCGAGTTTTAAACATGATTATTTTAAATAATAAATTGTAGTTAGTATTTGTATAAAAGTAATTTATATTACATATGTAAAACCTTAATTTCGCATGCAAGTATATCTGTAAAGTTGTATAACACTGCATTAAAACTAGGTTAAACTTTATAATATAAATATAGATTAAAATTATAATAAATAAATGCATGGCATGGATATAATTAAATAAAATTACTACTTTTATATAAATTTACAAATTATAAATTTTATGCTTATTATAAATAGAACATTTATAAGAATTTTATTTATTAATGTGAAATTTAAATGAAAGCTAAAAATTAAATAATAATTGATTAAGAGTTTGCTTTCTTGTTAAATTAATTTATAGAATACTGTAAATATGTCAGGTACAATTTATATGTAAATCTAAATATAAATTAAATTATATCTGTATATACCGAAAACTGAGTAACATAATTTAGTTATGTATTAATTTTTCAATTTTGATATTTTTAAATGTCGAATTAATGCAACTTGGTATTAGCGAAAATTACAACTGCCGAGTATTGATAATAACAGACAACTCCTTGGGCGCCATTAGAATATTGCCGTTAAAATAATCAAGCTTAAAATCGTCGGCCAATGAGAACTCGTATCGGTGTATGAGTTTCGCGACACACATACGCATCTCATTTAAGGCGAACCTCTGGCCGATGCAGACTCGCGGACCGCCGCCGAACGGCAGGTATGCGTACGGATGGTGTGTCGGCTCGAGAAACCGCTCGGGTTTGAACGACTCGGGCTCGGGCCAGAATTCCGGGTCCCTGTGTAGAGACGAGGGAAATATCTCCACCGAAGCGCCGGCAGGTATTGTAATGCCTATTTGAATAAATATAACATACAATAAATAATTTGCATAAATTAATTTATAATGTTTAAAAATAAAATTTATGCTGTATACCTGTATTGCCAAGTTTATAATCCTGTAGGCATTCCCGATTAATGCGAGTCAACGCCGGCGCCAGACGTAGCGTCTCATCGATAACAGCGTTTAAATACTTTAATTGATTTAAGTTTTCGTACGAAAACTCATCCAATGTTCGCAACTCTTCGTACAGTCTTTGCTGGCATTCCTTGTTCTGCGATAAGTAGTAAATCGTATGCGTTATCGACGCACTGGTAGTGTCGTAACCGGCGATGAAGAAGAGCATACTCTGCGCCGTCATCTCGTCGGGCGTGAGTGTGCCCTTCGGTTTGTGCGGACAGACTGTATTCGTGTCTTTCGTTTTGTCGTTACTGTTGCTCTCATAGCCCGCGTCGTCCGTCTGCTCCGAATCCAACATCAGTTGAATGAAATCGGTTTTGCGTTTCGCTATCGAATTAATAAATTGTATTAATTGTTAAAAAATATATTTATAAGTAAAATAATTTTTTATATAATTAACAAAATTTATAAAAATGTTAAATGTATATTATTATATTGTTTATTAAATAATTATGTACATAATTAAATAATTCTACTGTGTATTGAATAGCTATGCTGTTTATTAAATAACTATGCTGTTTATTAAATAATTATACTGTTTGTTTAATAAGTAATTTTTATGTTAATTAAACTATATAAATAGTTGATTATAAAATATACTGTAATAACATTTATTAAATATGTGAATACTTTGAAAAGTTTAGAAAATTAGAAATTATTTTTGAAAAATATACTCACATTTGTCTGTATTTTCCGATTGATTACTACTCTTCCGTTGCCGTATGATCTCATTGGTAAGCCGATCGAAATAGTTGGTCGCCTCGACATCGAAGAACTCGAGTTTGAGCGCTCGGGCAATCTTCGGCGCCAGTATACACGTGGCGATACTGAGGTTGGCGTTGATGCCGAGCACCCGCTTCACATTGACCACAATCGGGTGCTCGGGATTGCTAATTGAGTCGACTTTTATGCCGAAAGCACACGCGCACAGCACGTTCATCGCAAAACCGCCGATGTGCTCGCGAATGTTTACAGCTTTATCTAGATCATTTTAAAGAAATTAATATTGAAGTTTGTTAGTGTATTTATAAGCTATTTATTTCTTAATAACACTAGAAAATAACCTTCCTATTACAACCACCAATATAAAACCTTTATTGATTCTGTTAGAAACGCTTTCCATTTATTGTTTTAAAATTTAACATGCTACTGTTTAATATAACTAGATTCAAAACTCAATTTATAATTCAACTATTAGTTTTAAAAAACTATCGCAAAATTAAACTTGGCTAATCTTAATTTACGGTTCAAATATTAATTCTATTTTATTAGTTATTGTAAGTTTAAATATTGTTGTTTAGTCAAGTTAAAAGTTACTATAGTTGTAGCAAGTTCAAATCTTAAATAAATAAAATTATCTGACAATACGAGCATAATAAAATAAACTGTATAAATTAAAAAGTACCTTGATCGGCGAACTGTTCCAAACTACGCACAAAATCGTTGGACAACTCGTCGATGTGCGCCGACATAGCCCTGAGCTTTCCGCTGGTGAACGCCGGCGAGAGTATGGCGCGCACGCGGCGCCACTCGGCGTCGCCCGGCATGAAGAACAGGCTGTTGGCGATCTTGGTGCTGCCCAGGTGCAGGTACTTGTGGTCCGGGAAGACGTGAAAGTCCTTGACCAGTATGTCCCGGAGTAGGTCCGGCTCGTTGACGATTATGGTCTTCTTGAAGAGGTCGTAACTGCCGAATACGCGGCCGTACTTCGCGCGCACGGCGTACGTGTACTCGTGGTGTCGGCCCACGAAGTACTCCCATTCCACGTACTTGGGCCCGGGCACGCCCTGCCGCGACCAGTACGTAAAGCGCCGCCGTAGTAAGCTAGATAAATTAATTAGCAATATTTTGTTAGTGATTGTACTTTTTTGATTGCTTATTTTATGCGTAATATTACAACGGAATAGCAAGTAAACTGCACGTTTCTAGCATCCGGAGGCGTTATACTTATAGCTAAAAGGGGGGTTTAAC
>JAQIXC010001454.1:0-14666 GCA_034697605.1 Metabelba pulverosa
AATTTATACAAAAAGTTTGAATAAAATCGTATCACTAGAAGTTTATTAAATTTAGCAATTTCATTTATACTTATAATATAATTACATATTTTAATGATTTATATGTCTAATATTTGATGCACGTATTTTATAAAACATTTATGTAATGTATTACATAAATTACGTAATATGTATATTATAAAAGTCGAAACCGGATTTAACGGAAACCCGGATTTAGCGGACAACAAATGTTCGCACCAACGATTCCGCTATTAGCGGGTCAGACTGTACTTGCAACTGAATAGGTCTTGCTATTTATAACAGTTGGGTGGGTGTGTGTGTGTGGGCGCAAGTAAAATTATATGCCATTTATGTCTTAGCAGTCAATTATGTTAAAATGTTTTATTTGTTACTCAGTCGAGGATCAGACAGCCAGAAATTAGCAAGCATATAAACATTAAACTAAGAGTATTATAAAAGTAATTAAATCAATAATAATTAGCAATGAATTCAAACCACTGTATGATTTACGATACGAGAGAATTGATGCGATTTTCGAACAGTACGGACGCCGAGCGGACACTCGTTGTTATCCCTTGCGATAAAAGGCCTTATTTTGGCACGTAGTAAGTTGAATGTTACATTGTTATTTTAAATATATTGATTTATTTAAATTTTATCAAATACGACGATTTTTAAATGTCCTGGCTAATCTTCAAATAGTCTAACGAACAACTCGAATGTATACGAATTTTGTGGCATTATATTTCAATTAGTAATTGAATTTGCAAGGTTATTCAAATATAAGTATGTAGTTACATTGTACAGTATAATCTATCCATTTATTATAGAATTTTAGATTTTTGATTAAATTTTATATTAATTTTATTTTTGTTATTGTTTTACAAATTGGAAATGTTTGACTTATAATTAATGTAAAATATTTAAGCAATATAAATTAAAGTTTATAAAAGTATTTACAAGTAATAAATAAAGCTCAAATATACTAGTATGCATTATTTAATATAAGGTTGCTTAAAGATTTTTATTGCATTTTAAATTATTTAGTGTTAAGTGGGAAAAAATGCCCAAAAATGAACTTGATTTATTGGAAATATTACATGAGCAAAATATGGATTTGTATGTTGTGCCGGCGTCTGCTGGCGCATTTTTAACCTCCTTAAAATTGGCAAAAGAAATGAACATTATCAATTTAAGTCACACGGACTTTTTCGATTACATGGAATTGGGCCGATTCGCGGCTAGAATTGAACCTGGCACAATCTCGATGTTTACTTATTTCTCCTGTTTTAGCCAAACCATATGGTTGTTAGTAATGCTTTCGATGATATTTCTGGCAATAATTCAATCGAAAAACTTTCGCCAATTTTACGAAAATATTTGGAATTATTTTCTCATTTTATTAACGAATTCGTATCAAAACTTTGTTATGAAATTTAACGGAAGACTACTTTTGGCCATTTGGTTGATATCGGCGTTCGTTCTGACCATTAGTTTCTGTAATTATATATTGGATTATATGATACGAAGCGAACCAATCGATCGCTTGAATAGTCTGCAAGAGTTGGTCAGACGCGGGAACATCCGAATCGCGACCAATGAGTTCCGATCGTTCTATTCGTACGTTCAGAGCGTCGACACCGAACTGACCGAAACATATCGACAGAAGCTATGGCTTTATAAGGCAGACATTTGGTCGTACGAAGAGTTTCCGAAAGGCCTGAGAGAGGGTTCGCTCGCCTATGAGAACACAAAACTGACGATTATTTTCGATTTAATCGATTTGTCGAATACGGAAACCGAACGCGAATTCAGCGAAAGTCTAATCGATTTAATGCATATCTCGGATCAGATCCTCTCCGAAGAGCCGTATTTTCTGTTCTCAAACGCCGATTCAGACGAACGGAAAATAAATGCATTTAATGTTTTGTAAGTATAAATGCAATGTAAAAATTTATTTATAAATTGATCTATGTAAGTTAGTTTGTAGCTTACAAGCTTATCATTATTTAGGTACTCATTATTTTATTTACCCTAAGCATATGAGTACATTTTTACCTTAATTTTACCTGTAATTTAAAATTTTACCTTAACTTGTTTTGAATGCAGAAATATATAGCAAGTTTCCCCAGTATTACGTTTAGTGCTATACAGTATTTACACTTACAGTAGAGACTAATTATAAATTTAAAAACTTTATTGTTTTAATAAATTGTACTTTAATTAAATTAATTTAATATTTCTAATTGTAATAATATCTATGTTATACTGAATTATACTTTTAATTATATGTATATTTAAAGCATATCATGGGTTCGAGAAACGGGTCATTACATGCGTTGGAATAGCGATGTATTGAACTATAATTGGAAAACAATTCACAAGTTTCTGACGAAACCCGAGATTGAAGTTTGCAGTTATAAACAGATTGTTGTTTCCGATATATTCGACATTTTCTACTTGCTACTTATTGGAATTTGTGTTTCAATATTGATATTAATGTTTGAGTTTTATATTCAATTTTATTGATTTAGCAGATAATTAATTTGTTACTTCAATTTTGTTAAATAATAATTAATATTTATGCATGAATGTTTTCTATGTATAAATTAAATCAAAAGAAAATCAAATGATATTTCACTAACGCTCTCAAACATGTTATAAAACAGATGCGATTCAGCGCTCAATAAGTGCCCGAAATCTCACGATTGCATTGCACAGTGAGAGCACACAAACAATTTCACTTCAATTAATTGCTTCTATTTATAATTTAAACAGTTCAATTCAAATTATTAGTTGTTATCAATATATTTATTTATCTAACTAATAAAAATTTTAATATAAAGTATTAATGTTTATAAAATATGACAATGCATTTTAATAAATATACGTATTTAGATTACAACTGTATTGTAATATATCAATAGATACTGGTTAAATTAAAAGAAATAATTCTATTTAACAGAATTGGCAAAAATGCAATTATTTTATTTTATTGAATAAATTTTAGATAATTATAATTAAGCTTAATTTGATTATTGCGGTTAAAATCTGGCAAGTACATATTGTAAATTAAATAAAACAAAATAAGACGAATAAACGAACAATAATAATAAAAATAAAAATGCAATATTAACATATAACTATATAATAATTAAAATAACATATATTAATAAAATTTATGATCCAATATGATATAACCAACTAAACATCCATGTTATAATTACACAATTACTTGGGTAGATCCGACCATTCCTGAATTTAACCCCGAGTGGCTCGCAATATATTAAAATATTAGTTATTGATTTCAAAAATCTCGTGAATGCAAGATGAGACCCAACTAGAAAACATCCTTATGTTTAGTAGATATTTCAAAAAAAATTTCGTTGAATAATACTTAAGGGGCGGGGGTAAAAATCGCGTCTGAAAATGGTCATTTTTGAGAATTTCCCATAGACATGAAAATTACAACATTGAATATCTCGTGAACAAAATTTTTTAAAAATATGGTTCCAATGGCAAAAACATGCCTAACCAAGTGCTCTTTAAAACTGGCATAGTTAAACATGTCTAGAAAATATCAATATTAATACTTTAAAAAATAATTTTATGTAACAGAATTCATAAAGTAAATTAGTTTATTTTATTAAATAAGTTTAAGGTAATTATAATTAAGATTAATTTGACAACTGCAATTAAAATCTACCAAGTAGATCTGGTGAATTAAAAAACCAAAATAAGACAAACTATTGAACAAACTGTTGAATCCATTTCTTATGGAAGACTACATCCGCGTAGACGTCGGGCCATACGGTTGAGTCGGTCCGAGAGTTCGACTCAAACTCATGCGTATTGTTGCCGAACAACGCGATGCCTACCAATCGGTTGTGGAAAGTGAGAGCACCGCCGTCGTCACTCTTACCATGGTCATTTGTAAGAGAAAGAACTATTAGTCTAAAATTACTAAATATCATGCTACAATAGAAATTAATTGCTAAACCATTCAATGGACTCACATAAGCAAAACTCGTATTCTTTCGTTGCGTACAAATCATATCATCGAGTATTTCGACGCCGCCTTTGGCCCACTTCTCAGCACATCCACCTCGTTCTAGCATGCTCAATGGTGTACGTTCATTAGTCTCAAATTTGTTAGTGTAAAACTTATTAGTATAACGCTTGTTACTGTAAATGTTCATTAGTCTCAATAGTCAATAATCTCAATTGTCATTACAATCAAAATATATATTTTGTTAGAAATAATTCAGTAAATTTATTTAACAAATTAAAATGTTTCAATATAAATATATAAACTTAAATGTAAAATTATAATTAAGACTAAATTAATTTATAAAATTATAAATTAAAAAATGCTATTTAAAAACATTTATTTTTGAATTAAATTATAAGTTTAATTAGTTTTATGCTATGTAATATGTTACAAAAATAATAATTATCATTTATAAATATTAAATAATAATATTTGCCCCTTTATATATTTTGATTGTAATGACAATTGAGATTATTGACTATTGAGACTAATGAACATTTACAGTAACAAGCGTTACACTACTAAATTTTACACTAACAAATTTGAGACTAACGATAGGGAATCTGCTCAATTAGACATAGCGCAGATACTTTTGTACAGCCTATATATCCGACTCGTTGCTCGAGCCCCAACCGGTCAGATCGACGAGCGTGCCGTTCGCGGGCGAGATATTAGCAAGTTCAATTATGCGCACGTCGGGCCCGGTCTGCACGGGTTGGCTCAGCTTCAGAACGCATAGATCGGCGCCTCTCCGGCCGTAGCTCTCGTCGGTGTAGTTCGGATAGGATTACCAATTCGCTGACATTCGCCGCGAATCGCAGGTTTTCGCGGTCGAGGCCTCCGTAATCAAACAAGAGTCCGCGAAGTTGCTTGCTTAAATATTGATTCAACAAAATTAGTATTTATAAATTTATCCGTGTTAATAAAATTTAAGCAAGCTAACTTTTCGCAACATTGACCAGATGTAAGCACAGCCTATTTGCTAATTAGAGCGCCGCCGCACGCTTTGGGCGACGTGCAGGAGCTGGCGACGGCATGCACCTACACCTGCCAGGGCGCCTGCCCGGCCACTGCCAACTCGTCGCCGATTATTCCCAAAGCGCTAAAATTACAATGTACATTCTTGCAAATAAATAATACAATTATTAATAAATTGTAATAAAATTAATATTTAATTGTTTTTATATAGTACAGCCTTTTCTAGGATGTATATTTTTTATCTTATTATTAAAAGATATATCCAATGAGTTATTTAAAAGTTATTCTTTATTAATCAAAATTTTCATGATAACGTTTGAGAATTAGTCACCATGTTGTTTTTATCAATTCTAACTAAATCGCGTATAATTATTTAATAGTAATTCGGGCATTGTTATTTTAAACAATTTGCAAACCATCGCAATTAAAACTAATATTAATTTATTTAAAAAGTACCCAAAAAAGTACATAAAAAGTACCTAAAACAAAGTTTTGCGCAATAATTTATGCATATTATTTTAAATAAAATTGTAATTTAAACATTGACATGCAGTATTGCAATAAATCGTATATTAATCTATTTATATAAATTAAAACAGTTTATCAGACATCTCTATAACTATATTCTATAATTTTTCATGCTAAATATGACAAGCGGTATTTAATGGCAAATAATGTAATTATAGCATTTTAATATTTAACTAATTATACAATGTTAAAGCAATGTAATTACAATTTTTGTAAAGCTTTTAACAGTTTTTTAATACAATTCTACAACAATTATTGCATGCAATGTTTTGTATAATATTGTATATAATTAGTAATCTCGGTGCCATGCACAATTAATTATTTTCAATTTTAACGCAAATTTTATTTAAATATTAAAGTTAAAACTTTCCACGTCTCTAAGGAAACAGGTTATTTAATAATGTTTTTAATTAAAGTAATTATGTATTTAATAATATCTCAACAATATAACGAACAATTTGCTCTATTAAGTTATTATATACAGATCTATTGCAAAATAATACAGATTATACTGTATATATTAAATAACATTTATTTATTATAACAATATCGATATTGAAACAATAATATTGTTAATTAGCAAAAAATATTTTAGCAGTATAATTGCCATTTGCTGCATGCTAATTAGCGATGAACACAAACCACTGTATGGTTTACGATACGAGAGAATTGATGCGATTCTCAAACAGTACGGACGCCGAGCGGAGACTCGATGTGATGATGCCGGGCAATAAAGAGCCCTATTTTAGCATGTAGTAAGTTGAATGCTAAACTCGTGCACTATTTTTGTGTAAAAAACTTAGAAAATTAACCTTGCTTTATATAGTCCAACAAACAATATGACTGTATATGAATTATGTGGTACTTTGTTTCACTTGGTCATTGAGTTTGCTAAATTCTTCCAATACAAGTAATGAGATATTTATTTAATAAATTTGTCTAAAATCCCTATAAGCTAAACTAATTTATGCAATAATTTATGAAATAATTATCGTAAAATGTAATAATTCAATATGTATAAATTAATCTACTATATTAATATGCTTAAAAACTGTATCGATATGTACATTGTAACTTTAGCCTGAAGTGGATTCCAGTTCCCCAAAATGAACTTGCTACAATAGAACTATTTCGTAATAGCGATAATGGTCTCGCCATTATTCCGGTCACTGCCGGCGCGTTTCTCACTCTAGATAGCATGATCATAGACATGAACATTGGAAATATAAGTCACACGGATTTTATCGATTACATGGAATTGGGCCGATTCGTGGCTAGAATCCAACCTGGCACAATCTCGATGTTTACTTATTTTACTTGCTTTAGTCGAAATATATGGTTATTAGTATTGTTTTCGATGATAATTTTGTCAATTATTGAGTCGAAAACGTTTCGCCATTTTTACGAAAATATTTGGAATAATTTTATCGTTTTGTTAACGAATTCGTATCAAAACTTTGTTATGAAATTCAACGGAAGACTACTTTTGGGCATTTGGTTGATATCGGCGTTCATTCTGACAATTAGTTTCTGTAATTATATATTGGATTATATGATACGAAGCGAACCAATCGATTGCTTGAATAGTCTGCAGGAGTTGGTCGGACGCGAGGACACGAAACTCGTGACCAACTCTTACCGATCGTTCTATTCGTACGTTAAGAGTGTTGACAGCAAACTGACCAAAACATTGCAAAACAAACTATTGCTTTACGGCTACTTCGGCCAGTCCTACGTCGACGTACCGAAAGGCCTGCGAAACGGTTCGCTCGCCTATGAGAACACAAAACTGACGATTATTTTCTATTTAATCAATTTGTCGAATACGGAAACCGAACGCGAATTCAGCGAAAGTCTAATCGATTTAATGCATATCTCGGATCAGATCCTCTCCGAAGAGCCGTATTTTCTGCTCTATATGAACGTCGATTTAACCGCTCGTAAAATGAGATTATTTAATGTTTTGTAAGTATAGATGTGCATGTACATTTTTAAAATAATTGTTTGTCTGGTAGTTAGCTAGTTAATTAATAATAGATTATTACCTAGTTGCTCAATACGGGCTATATTTTTATTTTATATAAATTTATTATAATTTCATGTTTATTGTTAAACATCTCCTGAGATTTTTAATAAGTTATTAGAATTAACCAAGTAACATTTTCAACAGTAATTTAATGTATAATAGCATGTCATGGGTTCGAGAAACGGGTCATTACATGCGTTGGAATAGCGATGTATTGAACTATAATTGGAAAACAATTCACAAGTTTTTGACGGAACCCAAGATTGAAGTTTGCAGTTATAAACAGATTGTTTATTACGACATATTTGATATTTTCTACTTGCTACTTTTTGGAATCTGCATTTCAATATTGATATTATTATCTGAGTTTTATTTTCAATTCTATTAACTTATTTAAACTAACAACAAATCCAATAAAATATCTGTTAATAACAATTTAGAAAAATCACACTATTAATAGACTTGGATAATAAGCAAAGTACAGTATTAATTTACAGAATAATTTAATATTATCTGCTTGCTACAAATTGACACTTTGTTTGATTAAGCGAATCTTCTTAAAACACAAAACAACTTAATGTTTGATATAACTTAGTATAAAAATACGCCATGCTTAATCGGCACTAAACTACAATGCATAAAATAAAAACACAATCGCGAAACACTTTGCGTCGACTTTGAGACGCGACTCAAATTCGTCATTCAATGACTGCAATCAGATTGGGATCAGGAGTTGCCCTCACATGCCATCCGAACGGGAAGTTTCGCTCAGCGAAGGCCTACTCTATGCCTACACTCGTCACTGCACTCATCAATCGATTCGATTGTTTCGCGAATAGCATCGATATCTATGGCATTAATTAATTTGTTCTATTTAATACATATATTTTATATCACTTATTACAGCTAGATTGCACTTGTTATTTAACACAGTTACATCAAATAATTGAAAGACTTGTTTAGAAATTAATTTCGCCAAATAAAATGTAATAAATCATCAGTGTAAAAATATCTAATCATAATTTTGCGCTTAACTTAACTACGGAATCAAAACGTGTGTTTGTGTTTGTGGTTAACATTTATTTTAGTTTATCTCGAGTTTACGTTTGACTCGAATTTTGTGCGAGACTTTGCTTTTACACTGCACGAATTTAGTGCATCCCTTTAGTGGATTGTAAGCTTCAGTTCACTAATAGTTTGTGTGATTTTTGTGAAAGTCTTGATTATAACAAAGGAATAGATGGATGACAACGGGTTTGAAGTAAATATTATTTTGTATTGTTTAATATTTAAACTGTTTAAAATCACTAATAATATCTAGCTCATTATAAAATTAGCTTCCTATTAATTTGTGCATGACAATACCTGGTATTAATATTAATCTTGTTATGAGTCATAGCTTATGACGTATAACTGAATTAAATACTATTTTGTTTAAAACTATTTGTTAATAAATTGTTATATTTATTTATAATCAATGCAAATTACACAGCATAACAAGCAGTATTAATATACTATTCAATTACAATGTCTAAAATTGCTCATAACGTTTTCCAACTTCTTAGTTATTTAAAAATCTAAAATCAGATAATAACAAGTCAACTAAAAGTAATATAATCTACAAAAACTATCTCGACTACAAAGATCATAAACCGTAAGTAACAAGTTTAAATACAACTATTTTGGTAACTAGCTATAAATTGTAAAAATTAGCTCTATTTTAATATTTGCGCTTGTTAAATTCTATCATTAGTAATTATTTCATGTTTTGTCAATAAATAAAAATAATAAAGATTTAGCAAGCTTGAATATTATAAGAAAGGGATTTTTACGCTATTTAACCAAGTATAATTCGAACTTAATAATGCAATATAACTTAAATCAGAACTAAACCGAATCTGGAGGAGAGTCTGCGGGAGTGCGGCGAAGCGTTCGAGCGGTTGGTGCGAAACGAGTACAACCGGGCGCTCGAGACGTGCGAGAAGTGGGCGAAACATAGTTTATATCACTCGCACACCAAGTCGTTGATTCAGTTCATTCGCGCTATTCTCACACTCGAACGGGTCGGTCGACTACACAGTTACTAATAATTAACGCAAAATTAATTCATTCTTAAATTAACGGGAATTACAGCCGGAGTTGGAACGGGCGACGAAAGAGTGCAACAAAACGCTGGACATGTGCGCGAAGGCCCGCAAATCGGGCGCTATTGCGATGCTATCGCGGTTTGTCTGTCGACCTAATTATGACGACTGGACTGAAGGTCTGTTTTTCACTCTTTGCCGGAATCGACGTCAGAATTAATCCGTTTATGTGTTTGTGTGCCAATCGCACCGATAGCTGAAGTTCACGCGGAGCTGATTAATGCCGAACAGCTGCTAATCACTGCACTCATGACCTTTTTCGCCGATCAAAGTATCATGTCACTTGTAAAGGGCGCTCTAAAGGTCCGATCCGCTAATATTGGCTATAAGTACTATCATGTTTATTTCTATTTATAAATATAGTTTTATTTATATGTATTTTCATAAAATATATCATGTGTATTTAATTTTTATAGAGAATGCATGGCTATTCTGGACAGTCGTACGAACTGGGAGAGCGCCAATACGAAAATGCACTTCGAGGCCGGCACCCGACTGGGTATCGGTGCGCTCAACCTCGTGCTATCGCATCTGCCGCAGCGGGTGCTTAAGCTACTGGAGTTTATCGGCTTTTCCGGTTCGAAGAGTCTGGGTTTGGAGAAACTGAACCGAACGGCAAACAACGAGTCGAGTTCGCGCTACTTCTTGGCCAAACTACTGGTGCTCGCCTACGAGTGCTATATGGAGCAGATTTTCGGATTGGGCAATGGCGATCTGGCCCGGGTCGAGCAGATTGTTGATAGGGAACTGGAAAAATTTGATCAAGTATTTTCTAAACTTAATACATCATGCTATTTAGTAACGCGTATATGTATGTCTGGTCAGAGCGCGTGGTTTCTGTGGTTTAAGGCGAGAATATTCCAATTGAAGGGCGATATCGACGCCGCGCTTCCCATTTTCAAGCGCTGCCTAACCGTGCAAAATGAGCTTGTTCAATTGCATAATATTTGCTACTGGGAAATGGTTTGGTGCCATGCGTAAGCAACTTTTTAAAAAATTAACTTATTAATAATTTTTATTGCATGTTAAAATAGATTTTGGAATATTAATAGTTTGTCAAATTACTATATAAAATTAGTACAGTATATATGCTTTAACATCCGGATATAATATTATTTTAAAGTATTATGTAGATATTAGCAATTAATTTTAATCTGTACGGTGTTATTTAAGCCTGATACAATATTAGTAAACATAATATATTTGATATAAGTTTAGTATTATAGCGATCTTGTTAAATCCATATATCAGTATACTTAAGATTATATTAGTTAAGCATAATAAAATATAGATTTTGCATGACAAAATACATCAAATTTAAATGTCACATGTCAACAGAATAAAATGCGAATGGGAGTCGGCGGCCAAGTACGCGGCAATACTGGGCCGGCAGTGCCAGTGGTCGCCGGCAACGTTCGCCTATCAAGAGGCGACGTTCCTCTACATGAAAATGCTTGAAGAGAATCGGCCCGAAATGCAACGACACGTTTCCAGTCTATTCAGGTAATGCACCGCACAATTCTATTCCCGCAATTCACTATGTAACAATCCACAATTTGCACTCGAATAGAGTGGTGCCGACACTGAAGATACGATATGCGGGCAAAACGATTCCACCGGAAAAGTACTGCTGCGTCAGTGCAGCCAAATATTTCACCCAAAACGAGTCGCTCGTATTACCCGCTTTTGTACGTCAAACTAATTTTAACATGTTTATTTATCTTCCAATTTAATTAAAATAATGTTTATTAAATAGATTGTAATTTATATTTGAATGTTTAGGAATTATTTTATATTTGGAATATATTCTCATTGATTGCCAATAACGAGGCGTTAGTGCAGCCAATGATCCAAAGAATCGATAACTGTTTGCGAGACATGAAAATCAGCGGTAATTTAGCACTAATTTTGCACATATTTTCTTGTTTTAAAATATTGTGTTTAAAAATCTAATCAATAGATTCGTCGCTAATAACGGATTCGAACGTATTTGAGAAGCACTCGATGTTGTTGTTTATGAGAGGCGTTTGTCTCAAACAGTTGGGCCGACACACCGACGCGCAGACCTGTTTCGAAGACATACTCAAAAAGTTTGTTTCGTTCAAAAATACAGTCGTTTTGGAAATTACACAGTATAATGAAACTATCTATATAATATTCTTGTATATCGCAGTGAATCTCTAATAGTGAACAGTACATTTTTGCCACCGGAAGCGGCGCTAGAGCTGGGTCTGACCCAAGTAGGTCTGGGCGAGTATGAAGAAGCGCGGTATTGGCTGGAAAAGGCGCGGAAGGACTACACCGGCTATCCGTTGGAGACGATTATACATTTTCGAGTGCATTGTGCGCTACGGATAGTCAATCACAAATAACTCATTGTTACTGTTTAAAATAGTTGCATGCTAAACTTTACTGATCACACATGTATTATATTATAAGGATGTACTTGATGATTTTGTAATATTCCTCGTAAAATAAATATAAAATATATAAATAATGGTGATATCTACAATCATTATAAAATTATCAATTTCAATTGACAAGTAAATATATTTGTACATAGTAACTCTTAAATGAACTTGAATTAAATTTTTATCAAGCATTGTTTCGTTACTAAGTTCACTTTTAATGTGTAGCTAATTTATATAGATAGCATAAGAAGGGAATAATATTTTGCATGATAAATCCTAAATAGCATATTTGTAAACTATGCAGCGGCGGCTACGATAGTTCGGCCAGCATGGTAAATTGTTTAGTTTTTAAGCATAATTACACTTTTCAAAATCAAAATATAAACTGTTTACTCGCAAACATTAATTTTAAAATTGACATTAATTACAAAATGACAAGATATAAGATTTGTTAGCATAATAATTACAAATAATTTTTTAGTATGTTTTAATGTAAAATAAACTAATAGTTGTACTAAATAAACTAATTAAACATTTATAGATTTTATACTTATTTGCATGTTACTTTAAATCTATTTAATGAACTAAATAATGTAACTTGATAATTCAAATAAAAAGATTTATTTTATTATATAATTTTTTTAATTTATTTTAATTTCAAACTAATTATTTAAAATATAAGTTCATAAACATTGCAAACAAAAATTGCTTTAATATAAATTACATTTATATTTTTAATATACATAAGAATAACAATATTAATGAATAAGTTTACACAATAAAATTGCAATATACTATGCAATATCTTAAAGTTCAAGTTTACCAATTAAGTGAGATGATAACTTCAATGAGATGTTGAGTCCGTTTGATAAAATATCTATTATTAAATTTATCTAGAAGCAATACAAATAAGAAATAACTGGGTAACCTTTATAATTGTTACCAATTTATTTACAACTACTTGACTAATAAATATAAATTAAAAAAATAAACATATTACATTGTGATTAAAAAAGTTAAAATAACTCGATAACTTTTTTAATATATCAATAATTTCTAATAGATTAAGCTATTTAGTATAGAAACCAGGAATTATAAACCAAACAAATACCAATGGAATAAATTTAGCATGCTCAACCCATAATTATTATTCTTTTCGAATGTTTAAATTTCTATCATATTACAAAATTAGAATTGATAATTAATAACAAAAGATATACATTATGCATTGTATATAATTTATGAGTGGAATTATGAACAAGTTCAAGTTATACATAAAAGCAAACATTGACTAGTATATAAATAGTAGCAAGTAGAAATATCAATTCACTCTCGCACTTACCGAACGGCTAAAATATGTTGAGTTTCGCACTATTGGTCTCGTGTGTAGTGGCGGCGCAGGCCGTCTCACTCCGACCCATCATTGGGGGTAAGAACGCGACGGCCAACCAGGCGCCCTGGCAGGCCTGGATCAAGTTCGAAGGGCAGGACTTTTGCGGCGCCGCGCTCGTCGGCCAGACCGCCGCGCTCACCGCCGGACAATGTTGCCAAGGGTAATTTTCACCATGCTATTATCGAACCTAAGCTAATATATGTATATAACTTATCATATAAATTGATATAAAGCTAAACCAATACAATGCATTCTAAATTCGAACATGCTAGTTTGGTGGACCAGCCGAAGAACTTCCTCGTGCAGTACGGCGGTGTGAACCGAACGGCGCTGAAGTACAACAGCACCGTCGAGAAGGTGCTGCTGCACCCGAACTACACGTCGTTCCAGTACGGGTCGGACCTGTGCGTACTCAAGCTCACCGATCACGTGAAGGTCGGTCAGGGCGTGAAGCTGCTCGACATCGCCGACAAGTCGCTGCTCAACGGCACCAAAGCCACGCTCACCGGTTGGGGCCGAACGGACGCCGCGGTCGAGACTCTGCCGCAGATCCTGCAGGTCGTCGACCTCTTCATTCTCAACCAAACCCTGTGCAACAAAATCTGGTCAACCGTTAAGGTGACGATCGTTAAGGACCAGATCTGCACTGATAAAGCCAACGCCACTTTCTGCGTGGTAAGTAGCATGCTTATTTATACAGCATTTAAACAATATCTTGCTTAGTTTTAGATATATTCTTAACGTCTGTTTTAACGCCAATATAGAGCGACGGCGGCGACGCTCTAACCGTCGACAACAAACTCGTCGGTATTGTCTCGTTCGGCCACAACGGCTGGCCCGTCGACACCCGAATCTGGCCTAATGTCTACACCGATGCCACTGTTGAGAAGGCGTGGATTTTAAAGCAACTTGCTTAATTAGTTAACATACGTACTTAATATATTAGGTGACACCAATAAAAAGCCGTGCCGTATTTTTCGAATAACTCGAAAACGGCTTGAGATATTTGAGCAAGGTAAAAATTATTTTAAAGATCCACTTAAGGTTGTTCTAGCATAATATAAGATTTTTCCCCAAAAAACTATCAAGGTAAAAATTATGAGGGTTTTGCAAACCCCATATCTCCTGACTCACC